>JAQGAH010001278.1:0-16096 GCA_034696885.1 Lepidocyrtus paradoxus
TATATAGAGGTAATCGAGGACGGGGAATACAAGCTATATATTAGAAATAGTTAATTTGCATAAACAGCTGACTTGCACATCAGTTGATATATGACCATCACCGATTTGGATGAAACTTAGTATATAGAGGTAATGGAGGGTGGGGAGTACAACCCACATATTGGAATTTTAAAATTTACATAAACAGCTGACTTTTATATCAGCTGATATCTGACCATCTCTGATTCGGATGAAACTCAGTATATAGAGGTAATCGAGGGTGGGGAGTACAACCCACATATTATAAATAGTTAATTTGCATAAACAGCTGACTTACATATCAGCTGATATCTGACCATCACCCATTTGGATGAAATGTAATGTAATTGAGGGTGGGCAATGCAACCCGCATCTTAGAAATAGTTAATTCTTTGCCATTTTCAAACTTAACTAACTTCTAGCTTCTTTTGGCGTCTAGGACGCCAACGGGCTTCACTAGTTGTGAGATAATCAGTGCTTTGTGTTCTCTCAAATGGCATCATAGTTCCTGGAGGGATTAGTCCCTTTTGCGAAGTCATCTCTTTATCTTCCTTAAACTTAATATTGACGGATTCTTTTTGTACTGTTATTTCATTAATTTTAGCAGCGTATGATGTAATGACGACAACAATGGTTTCGCTAGAGTCATTTCTAATATGGGTTGTGTTCCGTCCAAGCCAACTGTTGTAAGTGCTGCCGATGTAGGTCCTGCTCAAAGGATTGCCAAAGTATTTATTCCAGAAAGACGACATCTTACTTTAGTTACTAAATAATAATAAAAAAACATGCATACAGTATATTTACATATGAAGAAGCAAGTTAAAATAAATTCAACTCATTAAATACCTGTTTTCCTTTTCAAATTATCTGTGATGATTTTTTACTAAACTACTTCAAGACGCAATATTATAGACAATGGCTGTAGTGAGATTGGCAATTCATAATATTACTCTCGTTAAAACCACGAACAAAATATATTAAACCGAAGACGAAAATGTTGTTTCTGGACACTGAACATCACACCAGAATAACATGCGGAACAGAATGTATTTCCAAAATAAAATGAACTTGCTGGAACTATGCATATATGCAACACAAAAACAATTCAAAGTCCATATCATTAAAACAAAATGGTTGGGTAAAAACAGTATAATAGATTATCTCTATCCCACACATCTTTTGATTCATTTTCATTACTTCACAATATAAGCTAAAGGATAAAGGATGTTGGTAACATCCTGTTGTCCTTCTTCTTGTATCACTATTTTTTAACAAACACATAAGCATGCATGGATGATTTCTATATATTTCATAAATACATGACTTAATCGTTTGAGCATTTTTATGACAGTTTTATATGCTAAAGATAAGGGAGTGTAGATAAGGAGCTTTATTTCGATATAAGTTCATATATCAACATGTTTTTCAAAGATCACTCATGCAGTCACTTGCATGAGTTTAGTTAGTTATGCGTTTTGCATTATTGTATGAGCGCAAACTTAACTGCATAGGTTTTATAACCCTAATGTAAGCTTGGATTGCATATGATGACGTAATCAGTCTAGTGCTGGACATATTCCCTATAATATTCTTTGCAATACGTTTAGATGGAAGAGGCTCGAACATACTAACATTCCTATACTATTTGAACTTCTGACACGTAGTAAATTCTTTGTTCTGACTGTTAAAAATACAAATGAGTTAGTTAAGCTCATTATATTTTTACTGTGAAACAATGAAATTGTCGATTTATTTAGCAAAAGGAAATTTTTATGAACACCATTTTGAAGCATTTTTAACTCATCTAACGAACAATTAAAACTACTGCTCCAGACAATTCATGTTAGTAAACTTTGACATCACGCAGTTACAACTAGATTACCCTTTATAATGATTTTTGTGTAAGCATGAGTTCAGAAAAGAGGTATCAGCTTGGTCCATAGGTCGGTAGCTCTAATGAAAGAAAAAAACTTGTGGTGACATTGCACCTGGTCGGGATGTCACCATTTTACAACCCTAGGAGCACTACAGTCATCAAACATTTCATTGAAAAAGAACACTTCGGGCTTTCATTGTTCATTGTAGCTTCTCCGTTGTTAGGAACGTGTCACCCGAAACTGTACGGCTGTCCCTACTTAATTTTTTTTCAATAATAATAGCATAACAAATACAAAAAACCCTTCGTTGCGCTCTCCTTTGTCTCACGTGAATTGGATGATCATCATCACCGGAAGGGGGAACTTGCAGGAATGTAAATGACAATAAAGACCCTTCTCATTTCCAGAATGTAACCTTTGCTAACCCAGCGAACAACTCACGGAAAGGTTGCTGATTGTCAAAAAAATCTGCCCGATTGTCTATCCGCATTATATCATCCTATTTGTAAAGGTGAGCTGTAAATAGACGCATATGCGTAAATAACATTACATGAGCAGTGTCGTCGCATTTATATCGCTCGATCGAACGCATTCCCAAAGATGTCCCTATCCCTACTTTTACGTAACTGGTTTGAAGATGTTATAATAAATTGACAGAACAAGGTCAGAAACACTTGTGATTCCCTTTGCTTCCTAATATAACTCGGAAAGCTGATTTCTCCTTGCTTGAATTGCTTGAAGGTAAATACAAATCTGACAAAAAACCAAAAACATCTAAACAAGTTCAAGTAAATACCTACGTCATAAGTATAACATGCTTCTCTGTGATCTATAATTTGTACCAGAAAAGGCGGCGCAGATAATCCAACACTGCATATGACTGCATTCTCCATTCACCTTTTCTCTTAGATCCTGTTCCGAAAATCCCCTTGCTATATATACTGTTGCACTGTAATGATTACTGATTACGTAAAGCTTTGCTACACTTTTTTTATCCCTTATTTACGTACATCAAAGAGATCAACGCTACTTTTGCTTTAGTACTTTCAAAGGTGGAAAAAAGTGCAAAATTTATTTTATCACTTTCCCATCCCCCATCTCCTCCGCTGTTGAATCAACAAGATGTGGAAACACATTATGAATAATTAAAGATTTTCGAGTGGAATGAAACGCCAAAAAGAAAGTTGGCGTAGTTTCGGCTGGTTCAGAGAGATGTAATATATGTGACTGGGTAAGACATACCTACACAGACAGTCAGACAGAATACTGACAAGTGTAAACAACCAGGTACGCAGCCAATAACTTTTTTCTACAAAAAATACTGATATTTTGATGTTGAGAGCAAGCATTTAATTTATACCACGGGCTACGTCAGATTATTTAATTTAAATCTGCTCCTCCTATACATCCTCCACCGTTTGATCATAGCCAAACTCACAGCTACTGCCGATAGCATTTCCAGTAAGTTTTATCTTGATGTCCTTAAAATGAAATACGATCGCAGGAAGACTTCTATACATGAATAGGTTCTTTAACGGCAACGTAGACGTGTGTACATCAGCTAAGGATAAATGAGTACAAGTGGAACCCTTTCACCACGCTTACTTGATTCCAATAAGGAGCCCATACCCAATATCAATCAGGTATGTTTTAAAAATTTAAGACGAGTGGTGTGAGATCAATTTCGGAAAAGTGATCAGCCAACAACGAATAAAAGAGAGGAATGGAAGGAGAAAGAAAGCCTGACGGAGAATTATATGTGTTCCCATGTTCCATAGCAGTTAAAAACCTAAACCTGGTATATGTATGTATATATGTATGGCATGGCCTATTTGTTGAGTTGCGCCAGCTTAAATAATCAGGGCAGTTTTATCGTGTTACGGATAAAACTTATGAGAAAGGAAGAGAGAAAGTACCAAGTGGTACGGTTCTTCAGAAACTTCACTATCAAATATTATTGATAAAAAATGGAAGATGTATAAAATTCAATGTTCATCAGCTTTTTACTTGACCACTGCAATTTTCTCTGAATTATTTTTGTTCAAAATGTACAGGAAAGACAAGGTTATGTGAATGCAGGTATTTTTGGATTAAAGTTTTATTAATACATTCGTGTAAGGTTAATTCTACCTCATCAAAACTTCAACTGGATTTGGAAAATGGAAAACGTTGGTAAGCCCAAATGAAACTTTATCATCTTAACTGTTGCGTATAACCAGGCTAGAAATTCAGCACAAGCATGAAGTAATAAAAAGAACTGAAAAATATCTGAGGGGAAAACGAGTCCTCAAATAGAATCCCCACGTTTCATTACAGAAAACAGGGAATTGATAAAAAGGATAGGAAAAATGGAAAAGAATATTATTGCTTATATCTGCCATGAATAATAGAACTAAGGAAGGGTTTGTTTGAACGATATTTTTGGCCTTTTGTCTTCCCTTTGCAGGTATCCACACATTCCCTCTATATCTTTGAGAACTGGCGTGTGTGAGCAGCTCGCTACTGGAATCATGATGCGATGATGATCATTAACCCTAACAAACAACAGCAGCAGCCCCTAACTGTGCCCCGTGCCAGTCTTGTGTACTTTATCTAAAGATAAAAATCTCGTGCACTCTGGTACCTTATACCTAACTTGTATAATACCGTAGCCTGTCTGGGAGCTGACTGACTGCTCTCAACCTCAACTCTGTTTAACTTGCACCCTCCGTATTTTCAACAGTACTCTCATATGTGATCTGATAAAAGTGAGTCTTTGTAAAAGTCCATTTTCTATAAAATAGAAAATACGTGAACTCGGCTCATTGAATGAAAAGGTATCACACTGGGTGTGCAATACCTTTTCTTACTACCTGCTAGCATAATACCAGGCGTTGGCAATGATGATCATGATAATATTTTCTGAAAATTGATGTTCACTCTGTTACCCCTTTTATATAATGATATTGCAAATAAAAAAAGGAGAGGAACACCTTTTTCCTCATTTGTCTTTATTTTTTGTAGGATCATTCCAATTCTCTGCCCGAGCTTTTAAATAAATGATATGGTATGATCCTTGTTATTTAAAAATTGTAGCTTAGCTTTCTAGAAAATGTATCAGGACAGCAATAAATAAAGATAACAAATCAGCCGTGCATTATTCCTGTGGGAATCAGGTTGAAATCAAACAAGGTATGTACCTAAATATATGCAGTATATTTATGTATCCATTTAGGAGAAAAAAATGTTTAATCTCCTGATCTTGCATCAGGTAGGCTGTTGCATTAGATGAAATTATTTTAAATGATCTATCATTATTATTGTATGTGTCTACTAACCTAGAGGAACGGTTAAACAAAGAGAAAAATTGTCGAATGTTGAGTTGAGCGATGAGTCATGCAGTGGAAATAGGGCATAAAAATTTAGATATGTAAACGATTTAGGTGGAAACCTTGGATAGTATTGTAGCATCAAAAAGGCAAAGATAGTTCTAGCCAACTCCAGGGATCCCGCCTTTACTTTCAACAAACCGGCGTAGCAAGCTGCGCCGGCTAGTTAGCCGTCGCCGACTATCTTTGCCTTTCTGATGGTATAATAAATCAAAAGTTTTTGTTGAGGGTTTGACTTTGTACACCTTTCTTGAGTGAGTAACAACCACCTTTCAGCTACAGCAGTTGTCTCCAACAAGTACCTCGATCCTATTCAGAAAACGTGTATGGGTTGTATTTTTAGTGCTGAAGCCCAATTTTTCTCCTTAAATTACAACTTAGATTAAATGCATACACGGCAAGTCACTTTAGATTCAGGAACTGTCTCAGCAAAACTGAACAATCAGAGAGCATTTCTATTTCCGGTGGTATTCCTTTAGTGGAAATTATTTTTTGTATTTCGAGCAATTTTCTTTAGCACTTATCACCACAAAAATATATACAGACGATTCGGATCTTAGTTCACGGCAAACTAGTACAAACCATAGTGGCATGATGTTTTTTGCTTACCCCATCAATAGCTTTATTAAATAATGGTCGTTCAAACAATCAGACTATGAGAACACCACAATCAGCTTGACCCGCTTACGCTGCATTATTGTTTTAATGTTAACCATTGTTCTGTCGAATCGGCCTTTCCAATTTGTTGAGTGAAAGTATAAATACTACATCTTATATATAAATCCAAAAGTAAGTAAAGAAGTAGAAGGGTGAATAATGTATGGGGTAATGTAAGAGTAAAAATAAGCGATTTGTATTTGGCATCATCGTATCATGTTGGTAGCTCAATGTTGCTGATTGTTTTTCATACTGTTGGTGGTTATGCTTATGAAAGCAGCTGCGAAACTCTAAGCAGCAACAATGGTTTCAGCGGGTAACACCACGAACCATGCACGCGAATTAGAATAGTTGCACAGGGCAATATTTTTCAACAGTTGAGCCAACTAAAAGGGACTCGAACCCTTCTAGTTCCACATTGTTGTCACGAAAGGGAAAGGGGTATTGAGAGCTAGTCATGCTAACAATAATACAACAAGTCATTTGACGCGGATCATATTAAAATACGATACAGTTTCAATAACTTCACATAGTCATATACTTAATATTCATTAAAATTATTGCGTGTACCGGAATGGAAAACATTGGATTTTTCCATACAATTTCGCAAATGATAGATGTAATGGAATATGAATGTTATTTTAAAATACCATGAGAAAAAGTTTGAAGCTTCAGGACTGACATGAAATCTACATTTATGTCCAACTAAAAACTGCTAACAATGATAAATCAAAATCTTTGTCTGCTTAATTTAAAAAATTGAAATGTCCGGAACCCTTTCAAGGACCCTTCATTATTAAAAACCGGAAAGGCAGAGGAATTTTTGCTAACGTTGCTTATGCCATGACACGACTCCCGACTCTCTCAGTCACTCACTCATACTTTCTACAGAACAAGTTAGACTGCAGCAGCTGGAACTGTTGCACAGATGAAATATCTGAAAAAATATGGAATGTTTGTTTTCTGTCATTATCGTACTTCATTGTCTCACTTCCTTTTTTATTATGACTCACTCTTCATATTTTACTTGTGCATTACTATTACTATTATCACTTATCACTAAAATCTGAGTCCAAATCGCATGACTCCATATGTATATCTCTGTTGACTCCTTTAACTGACATTTTGGAACGGGACCGTGTGTAAAAAAGAGAATTGTCTATTTTTCAACCTCGGATTGCGTGTATATTACTCTTTCATAATGTCAGTGTTACTGTCAACTGTTCACTCTCTTCGTTACATTCCACTACCTGTGGTGTGGGCTAGATAGATGAGAAGTTTATTATATGATGACAATACTTTATGGGAAAATTCCTCCTGTCGCACAAAAAAACTTTCAAACTGTGTGACTTTATCCCAATCATGCTAGTGAGTTTTTTATAAAAAAAATGACTATAACTAAAGCTATTAATTCCTTGCACTAACTTTGCTAACAGAGCAAAAACGTAAATCGACTTCAGCTCAGTGAAAGAATAGGGTTGAATAATGTGTATAATCATGAATGAGAGTTTGAAGGGAAATAAATGGGTAGGGAAAAGACATGGTATTAGTAATGTTACTTTCCTACCATAATTTACTTACCGTACTTTATGCCAAACTATTACAAAGACCCTCCTTTAAAGTTTTTGGGAGTAAGTTCCCTTTTTTATATTTTTGTTTGCCACTAGTGTACACATAAAAATCATCAAACCAATATAATGGGAAAAGTCGTAATTAGATTAGGAGCTGAAACCCTCATTTCCATTTTGAGGATTTTTTTTCCAGACAAGCACTCCCATACATACGTGCGTACAGGACAAAGATTATTTTCACCCTTCCTACATTTCTCTCTGCTCTTGTGTTATGTTCATCCCGTAGAGTCCTGGTATGAGTCGATCTGTGCACGTTCTTCCTTTGTGTATCAACGACCTTCCATCAAAGATTAAAGAGTATCGAGTTCTAAATGGCATTATGAAGATGTATGGGGTATCGCCATCATCATCATTTAAATAGTTTTAAGACAGCCAAGCTCATTCACTTTGCCAATTTACGCATTTCACTCATTTACCAGAGAGCTCTTGTCTCACCCCAGCGGGAGGACGGAAAGGCTCATTAGTTCCCTGTCGCACAGTTACAACCAGCCCATTAATTAGATTTTCGTATTAAAAACTGGCCGGGCTGGAGTGAAACCCAATTAATATTAGGGAATAATCAGTTCAAACCGCTGTTGTTGATCCAGTTAAGACCTTCGGTTCTGTTTCTTTGCATCTTGCTCTCTTCTGCTCCAGCCAGCAAATTGAATGGCGTTCCCTAACTAACGCTCTTCACTCCACTGTTATGTGCACTTTATTCATTTATCTCTCATCCCTACTTACCCCTGATGAAGGGAAACCCTTCACTTCAGTGGAAACGCTTTAACCAAATCTATTAAAATAAGTTGCAGCCATAAGCAGTGTACATATTATCCATCTCTGCAAATGTTCCAGAAATGGCCGATTCCACGTATAATGGTAGCCTAGAGCGGAATCAATATACAGGAAGATCCACATGAATGGGCACTATAACGAAAATTTAGTTCCACTGCTTTGCATTTTACGGGAGTGGAAATCGGTTCTCATCTCCTTTTTGTTGCAGTACGTGTGTCTGCTCTCGTTTGACTCTTGTGCATTCACACTGTTGATTGCTGCAGTCAAATGCTGTAAATCCTGGGATTTAACATTGAACCCTGTAAACTAGAAGACAACTCATATATAGCTCGGGGTGGGAGGACTTGAAATAGTCTTTATAATTTATTGGTGGTTATACAATGGATCATGTCTTGTATAGCAAGCCATTAATATTGTACATAATTTTTTTTGCGAGTCAGAACGGACTTTAAATTTGAACCTGCAGCCTAGTCTACCAACTTGAGTGATTAAACAAGCTTTTATAGATACTAAACTAATCATGTCCAACAATCCAAGCTATCTGCCATTTTGAGTGTAATAAACAAATTGAAAAACAATTAAATTACAAGTTTCCATTTCCAAATTGACTTTTAGCCAGATAACTGTACAATGCGTTTAGCACTCGTATGTTAGATTTGAAAATTGTCTGTTAGTTTCACATGAATAGGAGGACATGATAGTTATCTGAATCTGCGTTTGTGATATTTCATTTCATAACGACAATACTTTTCCCGTTGTTTCCAGTTGAATGAAGTCATAGAAGGTTACTCAGCCCATTCTCATCGTCAGTGGCGCTTTAAAAGGATGGAATAAATTTTTAATCCATTGAGGAAGATGTAGCCTACGCGTGTCACTCTTTCCTGTTTTTAGTGCATCCCATTGATACAATCCACTTTGGGACTCCAACAAATCATAACGATGAGCTATTTTATATGTTGCTGTCTGAAAAATCAAATGATGTTTGTTTATCTTTACGCATTCGGTATGACGTTCCTTTGTCTATTTTTACATTTTCGAACTTGTTGTTCCTTCGCATTTTCCGTAGGTCAGGAAAGGAAAGAGGGTTTGTCTGTTTAGCTATATTGGGTGGAGAGTGGGTCCCAGCGGTGAAAGAGCTGTCTTTTTTTCTTGCTTAGAGGGAGAACAAAAATCACTCCATTTTTGTCTCATCATCATATCCATTCCATTTAACAGAAAGGGAATGGTCGATGATGGGCTGTTCCATTTAGCAATTAATATCATGACGCATGATGGCCATGTCAGATTGACTGTTGCCCCAGTGCCTGTTCCCGACAGAGGAAAACCAATGTTTATTTATGGAGTATCATGCTCAATTTCAAATAAGAGTCAGTGAAGTGGTTTGCGGAAAACACTGCAGCATGCTGTAAATGGTCCGTAGCGGGAGAAAGGAAACAAAAAAAATAAAATGTGAGAGAAGAGAAACTCAGGGACAATGAATATGGTGGGGGTACTCATAACGTGATAAAAATGATAATAATGAACATAAAAACCACTGTTGCTGTTGCTAGATCGAATGCTGCTGCAGAAAAATAATAATTTGGGGGTTGAATTCTCAAAATCGCTTGTGGACGACTTGTTGGTCCTGTTTTTTCCTGGAACACAAATTTTTCAGAATGTAACATACATGGCAGTAGTCTAGCAAATCAATACATTTGATTGGATGTTTACCTTTTGATTATATTAATTCCGTTTTAATAAAAATAAATATATCGGCTATAAAGTTATTCTAATATTGGAAAAAGGCTACCATGATAAAGTTTGCATATTTTTTTATTATATTTACGGGAAGATGAGTAATTTCTGATTATGTATAACATTAGGTGTTGCCTATTGTGCATTCAGTATATCTTTATATTATTAACGTTTTTATAAGTACGGTATATTAGATATGTAGAAATTGTAGAAGTACCTGGAGGTACTTGTGGAAAGCGTGCAACAGCATCGCTGTCATATTAAAACTTTATGCACGCTGCTGGTATATTTTTCAGCTGAGTAAAGAAAATCGGGATTTTTTTTTCGGAGCAATATGTGGGAAAATGATGAATCCATGAAATTTATGAAAGCTCTCGAAAAAGAATCACTTGAAAGGGTTGCAGCACTGCAGCATAGTTTTATATGGGGACCTTAATAAGGATTTGAAGTGGCTGTATCAGGGTATTTTTTCCTCTCACCACCACCATCCAAACTACTCAACGCACTCTTATGCGCAGCATGCATATTAGTATACATTTCCCATCCATTCCATTGATCCGGTTCAAATGACATCATTGAACTTGCTCCATTATTAAAGTCAGACACGCACTTTAAGGCTTTTTTGCTGCTAGAGAGACTTTTCATATTAAAAAAATATGTTCTGATGGAAAAGGGAAAAAATGAATGAGTTTCGTCCTGGGCTGGAGTAGGCGTTCATTTTAATAAAGGAATATAACAACGGTATAACCCTTGCTGGCCTGACAATGAGAGTTCAACAGTGCAAAACTCCTGTTGAAAATCATGATGGAGGAACTAGAGAGCTAGTTAAAATCCCCAATCCCAGCAAAATATCTGTACGTCTCCGGCTTAGAGATGTTTTTTTAGGAAACCATTTTTATGAGCATTGCTGCTCCTCCGTAACCGCACTCTTAATTTTACTTTACTCCCAACTTTGAATCCCTTCAGATGAGTATAAAAACACTCTGATTGGGATTTACTACTTTTCAAATTCTCCCATCCAATATGCAAACTCTCCCATTATTTTAAGTTTTAAATGAGCAACGCAAACACGATTCCCGATTGAAGGGCCATTTCCCCCGTCAATTCAATCGAAATCGGACATGGAAGTAGTAATAAAGCAATATTGAAAACTGTCAGCAGAGGATCAACATTCAGAGTTAATTTCTTCCTCCCTTCCCCAACTCCTCCTTCCTGACAAATCGATCCCTGTTGATTATATGGAATTGCTAGAGTTGTCAATTCATGAAAAATTGTTAGTTTTCCAGGTTTATACAGCCTTCCACTTTGATCATTCATCACCACCACCAAGGGCTTCAGTGGGCTCTTTTTGTGGACTTGTTTTCCTTCACCTGGCTCTGGGTGTTCATTTACCGACTCCCCGTATTTGTTTTCTCTCCTCCACATACTCTCCTATACTTAAAGCCCAGGGGAAATGGGTTAATAAAAAATTCTGAAAGACAAAGTATGTACTACCACAGGATAATTGACAGACAAATATGTCGAGAGCCTAATGAAAGGGTACATAATACATGCTAATGTAATGCGGTGACATGTAGGAACGATGAAATGTAATATCATTATTGGAAATAATTCCATGTGCACAAGCAAAAAAAAAAGCGGAAACACTAGTAAAAATCCGGATCTCAACCACCTGGTCAAGTTCCCGTCAATATACTCTTGCTGCAGAATGTTCCCAGCTATAAGACCCCATAAATATATGCATATAAAAGGAACTTAAATGAATACGAGAGTAATGGCAAGTGCGAGTGAAAAAACGAGGAGAGGAGACATAGACACACACACTTAATAAAAAATGAAAGACTGAGAGAGGCATCCATTTCCTGTCATGCTGATAAGCTTGTGAATTTTTAATCCAAGGGATTGACTAAAAAAAAGTGTGCGGTAACTGATGAATGCCTACGTGTTGGTTTGACTCATTCCAGCTTATAAAAACAGGGAGGGATGTGCATTTGAAGGCTACTTAAATGTGGACTCGGCTTACTAGGGCTTCCCAGCTTGGCATTAATATTCGATAATATAACGCATTATTGGGAGGAATTCCACCTTGCTCATTCCTTCATCCGAAGTTTCATTTGCAATACAATACATTTTATCCGATTCTCGATTAATCCGGAGAATGCAATGGGAGTAAAGTAAGTGGATGGAGAAAATGGATGCAATTCCTTTAGCGCGGCTGCTGGCGTTCACATGATGCGATGTTGTGAATCAAGAAGAAAACCCGTATAACTTTCCCGTATATCGTTCCAAGATTTCATCGCGATCGAATCGATCTGATGCATGTGCTGTCGCTGTCTTGAAAAATATAATGCTTATCAATACATGTTGAGGGTCCGACATTTACAGGTTTCTCATTTCGTTTTATAACCTTGCTTTTTAATCATAAATGATATGGCAGGACATATTGGTATGGCATGGAAAAGTTGGCAAGATGAATTTGTCAATTTGAGTGTGAATATAATCGAATTTGAATCCAACAAGGAAAAATTAGCTTTGAATATAACATTATTAACGTTCATCAAACCTCCTTGTTTAATATTGATTGACTATCCCGCTACGAGCTTTCTTCCCTTTTTCTCATTAACCTATTAATAATCTGTCATTGTCATTCATTTTGCTTTTATGCTTGCCGTCTACAAGTTCATCCCCTCTTAAATTATTGACGTGTACATCACAAAAAAACTATAAAGCAACTGAGAAACTTGTTTTCTTTGCTGGCCGCACACCTGGAAAAAAGAGAGGGTATCGTATCATGTAGTAGATTTGTGGACATGTCATTATCATTATATTTGGATGATGTCGGGGAATTGAATGAACGCTTCAAACGTTTACACAAAATGTGGAAGTAGCGGTTTTATTAGGTCGAATTATTGAAAGACCTTGTAAAAACTGTCCCTCTTTTATCCTCATTCAAAAGTACGCCGTTCCTGCTAAAATCAGGAAGAGAACCCTATGACAAAACTAAAAATAGACAGTCAACGGTATAAGCCATATGTTATTTTCCTAAGATTAGGAACTAAGTTCAAGGGCAGTAAATGTTTCATGTGTTATTAAACAACTTAACCATTATGGAGAGCTATCTCTGAGAATTTTAAAGCTGAAAATATAAGGAAGTGCACGCACACGATAGAGAACTGGGGAGAAGAGTTGCAAAAAATGTATTGGAATACCGGATACAGTTCACTTTCCAGAAGACCCTTGATATGGAGCAGGCACGAGCTCCTCTTATTAAAAGACTGCAACAACAGAATATAATTCGTGTCTGCCTAATCGTAAGGAAGGAAAACCCGAAAACTAGCTGGGAAAAAATCTTTAGGTGAAAATCATAAACATGCTTGAAAAGAAAGGAAAAATTGTGGAAAAGTTTTTTCCTTATAGCCACTACCCCCATTGTATTATATGTTTTATGCTTTATATTTAAAAAAAAAACTTTTTATTTCTCTCATCCTCTATATGGCCATCATCTTGATTTTAAATGAAGAAAGGAAAACTTGTAGTCTAAAGTAGAGGGAAAATGTTTAGGACAGGAAGATTAATGGATACTTGCCCATAAATATCCTTTCAAGTCATTTAGCGCGCTCTAATTGTCCGTAAAGAAAAGATCATTTGGCTACAGCTCGCTTGCTTCCTCCTTCAACAGCAGCACACTTAAATTCAAAGAGAACGGAAGAATAAAAACCGCTTTCACAGGTGGAAAGATATAATAGCCCATCTAAAAACTGCATCTTCCTGGAATAGCTGCCTACAGAAGAATACATATATGACCAGTTTCATTCCAAGTATTTCCGTACCTATTTGAAGTACATATGGGCATATCTTTGTCCTGCTTAAAAGGAAGTTAAAAACTCGGATACCGTAAGTCCAAGTATAATATTGTTGATAAATATGCTGGAGTGGGGGAAAAGGAATATGAAATCCACGAATGTCTACCCTTTTCAATGAGAATCTTATTCTTGGTACGACCTCTCAAGGTTAACGATTTGGGAGGACCGCATTTGTCGTCAAAATAAAAAGAAAAGTGTCAGTTTCCTGGTAATACTGGATACTCGGGCTCACTCATGTGTGAAACCAAAATAAGGAGCTGGAGGTATGTTTACAAACCAAAAGCTCCAAAGATATGATGACTCTTACGACTCCGCCTGTTCAGCGTAGGGCAGAGTCCCTAAATAGAAATTTAAATAGCATCAGTTCCCTGTCAGTGTATTTTGGGATCGTAATTTTGAGCCGGTTGTAGGGGTCCGGCACGGTCATGGTCCTTCTTGTAGAACAAATAAGGTATACAATGAAGTGAACCTACAACCTACTCTCAGATTAGCAGGAAGGAATAAAGAACATTTGTAAGGAAAGGGGGCAAAGGAACTTTGAGAATTTTAGGGTCGGCTGGAGATTAGGAGGAGGCTGTCTTGTAAAAAGGAAATAAACTATATATATTGTTTACTATTTTTGTAATCTTGTATGTGAGTCTTATATACTTTAAGTGTACCCAGAAAAGCTAGAACTCAAAATTATTTTGAGGCATGGCCCCTTCTTGTTTGTCTGGGAGGCTGCGTAAGGGCACTGCATTCGCCGACAACGGTACACGATTATTAGGAAACATATGACCGTAAAGGTAAACAAATACCCAAAACAGAAGGTGTTTCCTATTTGCCCTCTGGGCTTGAATGTTATAGTAAGAGAAAAATAGCATTAAAGCATTAAACTTCCTAGAAAGAAGAGTAAAATGAAACTATGAAAGAAAAAAAATGAAGGTGATTAGGAGAGCTTATACGTCATTATTGTATTTATTTTATAATAAAAATTTAGCTACCTTATTAGATAGTAAGCCATTCAATTTAGCAGAAACTCAACCAGCAAAATATCTGTATCTTCCAGAAAATCATGCAATTCTGATAGCGCAAATTTTTTATAGTCAAATTTTTCCAAATTAAATCATAAGGAGCATTAAACGAGTGAGACAACGTGAAGCATTTGATTAAAGTTTGTTGCACCATACCCCATCATTAATCGTGAGGTATTTATTTCTGCTGCCAACCATTTATCGCAGGAAACAAAACCGTCACAACGAAGTATAGTATGTTGACTCATTATTATGAAACAGAATATCACATTCGTGACATCCGGACTTCCGTTGTTATTTTTTTTTTGGAAGCGGCTTAAATAATAAACTCTCTTCTCAGTAAGTGATCAAACAGGTAGAATGATACGAGCCCATCAGAATTACACTATCCAATATTAAAATTTTACCGACACAATGCTTCCCACGATACGTTTCAATGAACAGTCATTTTCACCAGTGTTTCTAGGAACAATATGAAAAATAGAATAGGAATGACACATGCAACATCATCATATATTTTTTATTTCGTGAATTTTATTTAAAGCCGGAAGCCACAAGTGTACGGAAGAAGAAAAACTCCGTCATCTGAAGGGGGATGAGGAAGCCTTTTTACAATTGTAAGCCTAATGAAGCTCAACAGATGATATCCTATCAAAAAGTTATGAACAAACTGTTTCCGTCAGTTCTCACGTATAAAATTAGGTAATATAGATATGTGCAGTTCTTATACTAAGCTGCATTTAAACAGTTTTTGGATGGGAATGGTGCAATATGCTATAAATAAGTTTCAAGTATGCAATATCAGACAAAAGATAGATGGACAGGGGAAGATTAGAATTTGATGTTTCACCATCATCCTATCCCATCATCAATTTGTTCCTCCAAAACCATCAACTTGATGCCATTTCCATCTTTGAAAAGCAAACATTCATGGGAATTCTTCAAATGGACAGCAGAAATGGACATAATTCCCTACTCATCATTTCTGTCGGAGAGTGAACCGCTTTTGTGACTGAACAGTCTTTTTATCATTTATCAATAACTATTGCTCCAGTATGAATGACATCGGTTAAATAATTTATAATGGAAATAAATTTCTGGTAAAATTGAGAGTAACGCAGCTGCGCTGCGTCCTCTCAATTTCCATATATGTGTCAGCTG
>JAQGAH010001279.1:0-16069 GCA_034696885.1 Lepidocyrtus paradoxus
TATAATACAAATCCAATAAGGAATGGATACCCCAAAGTGCTCTTGACAATGACAGTAATCCTTAGGAGGAAACCTCTTCATGTGCCATTCTATACAATACTAACTAGCTAGAATTTTAATCTGACATTATTATATTATTCCCTATATATATATATCGTTCAATATAGTGCTTATCAACATTGTTATATGGCATATAATCTAATTTGTAAATGGTTTAGCTATTCTCCAAATAGGAAATCGTAAGCAACAAAGCATTGAGTGGCTAATTTGTGTGAATAAAAGGTAATGGAGATGTTTTTGAGAATAAAGCAAAGTGATCCTTTTTACTCTATATTGGCTGAGATTTTGCTGGCAAGATTTTCTCTCCTCCGCCGCACAAAGCGGAGCTATACCAATTTATATAGCAATAAGGAACTATTAAGCTGACGGGCTTGATTTGGGAATTGCTTGTTTGGTGGCGGGGCTCCTTTTTTCTTTTATTTATTTTATATGCATAATACAAGCCCAGAGTCCTTTATAAGGCACATTCTGAATTCTGGCTACATATAGGACCCTGTCATATATAGCTTTAGAGAATACCGTAAACATGTAACGGAACTTTGTTAGTGAAAATTCATTTCTCTTCTATTACTGCTGAAAGCTCAGTTTACGCTGGTGAAACCGAAAAGAGCTATCGTCACCATAATCTTCACAGAGGGAAAAAAGATTTTCGGATTTTTTTCCTCCCTCTGTGTGTGCAATAAAGCACGAGCATCCATATTACCAGGAACACAAAGAAAGGAAAGTATATAAAAGTGACAGAAATGAGAGTGAGCTGAACTAGAAGAGCGAGAGAGAGCAAAAGCACACAGAAACACACACGGCAAGGCGGGGAGATGGCCTGGCGTCGGGGAATGTGCCTAATAGGCGAGCAGAGGAGAATAAAGGCGGAGGAATAAAGATGTGAACGAAGAGCGTCCGAATCGAATTTGTTATGGCAAATGAATCGTGAATGGAGCCTTAGTGTATACATAATATGAAAAGCAGAACAAGCACACATTTTCTCTTAATGGATCAACAATTTGGACTACACTCGTCCACATATTACACATACAAACATTTGGGCTAACACGTTCCCTTTCCCCGGCTGCTAACTGTTTGGATAGAGTAAATTTTCTCTAAATTATACAGATTTAAATGGGGAGAAAGAGAGAAGGGATGAAGGGGGGTATAAGCTTCTCCAGAGATAGGCAATCCAAAGGGTATATGTATCAGAGATAAATTTCCCCTTTTACAGTGAGCAATTCGGGTCCCATAATTGCATTACATAGTAGACCGGATCCTTTTTCTGCATTTGCGGAAATGGTTTAAGTTAATTTATGATTATGGACTTGGCGGTATATATAGCTGGCTATATGGTGTGGTCCGTAAAAGGATCCTCTATTGGAGGAATTCACGGTTTAGAGGACAAAGTGAAAATGTGCATGATAAAGTATTGTAGAAAGTTGGATAGATTGGGGATAATAAAACATATTATATAAAAGAGGGTATAAAAGGAAACTTGTTCACAAAAGGATGGAAAAACCAACTTTGCGACGCTTTTACCCAAACTTTTAACGGCTATAAATCTTCCTCCTCAACTACTTTCCCCTTTTTTAATGTTGCTTTGCTTCATCATTTTCCTCGTGTGTGTGGGAACTGTGTGGAGGGAAGGCTGGAGCGAGGAGATGAGAGAGAAAGAGAAAAGTAAAGTCAACCTTATAATAACAGTAAAATGCTTCTTGAATAAACTTACAACCACAAGCACCCATCACCATCATCCTCATCGTCTTCACTCTACTTTATCATTGGGCCATTTTTCTGAAGATAAGTAAAAAGAAAGGAGAAAGTTAGCTTAAGTGAGGATTTTATTTTCTCCTCCTTCCCAAAATGGGAAATGTGGCTTTGGTACGGTCCAATTCGTGTCATAAAAATATGCCAACTCAGTCCTCCTCAAAGTCTTGCGCAGCTCCATCAAACAAACACAATTTCCGTGTTTCCTCTCATAATACGACGAAGCATTATCAGACTAAAATTACGTAAGTAATTCTAAGTTTGCATAATTTTGCAAAACTATGAAGGAGCATCTCAATTACAATTAAATCAATATGAAAAATGGTCACATGCACTTATAGGGAGAAAAAACGCTCGAGCTACTTAGTATTTGACAAAGCTACAAAGAAAAAACTGTTTTAGCTCGCAATCATCATTATATCACACATACCATATGTCCAACAAAGCATTCGATTCTCTAAAACTGCCTGATCTGTCACTCCAAAAGTATACTTATCCGATTATACTATATCGGATTATTTTTAAAAAGTGAGAAGTATTCATCTCACTCACAATCCCAACGATTTAAATAAAAAGGCAAAGATCAATTCACTGGCAAACCAAAAGCCAATCCGGTCGAGGGAATGTATTTTTTTAAACCCATCATCATTCGCCGATAAGAGCCCAAAGGTCTCTGCTCTGATTAAAAGCTCAACTACTTAACAATAAACATGACTTTTTCATAACAACAATTAATTCGCTTGCTTTCTTCATGCTCTTGCTTTAGGGCGCAACCTTTTTGGTAGAGAGGGTGAAAACTCGGAGCATTATTGCTACTAGGTATATACATAAGTACCTTCGAATACGTGATGATTGTTGACGCGACGATCCGGTCGATCGATCCCTCCTCAAAGGGCAAAAGAGGCTTTGAAAAGGATCACGGTAACGAATGGACTATTTTATGTATTTGACACAGGAATACAAACATGTTGATGTTTTTATGACTGTACGATAGAGCTTTTCCCGTCTCTTGAGTTCACCGCTCCCGCTTGTGGTAGTTTAAGAATAATGATTGACGGATCAAAAGGGCTCAATCTATCGCATTTTATGTACACAACCAAACCACACCACACACATCTTAATCACAATAATAGCGTTAGAGGTTGACTTTTGATCTTGATCCCCTTCCATTCATGTTACCCTATTATTATAAGTACTTGAATGGAAAAGTTTGTGATGCAGCGTAATACTTATTTGATAAGGATATTGGGATGATGCTTAAATCTCGACTCTTGACTCGCCCATATAAATACTTTACAGATTTCTATAGCTTGCAAATAGATTTTCCATTATGGTAACGATTTTGGCACTTACTGACTCCCCCTTTCAGATGACAGGAGACAGATTAGAGATTATTTTTTAAAATATTATGTAGAACAGTTTACTGGCGATGAGAGTCCAACTGAATTTACGCTTTGAGCTTTCATCAATGTATGTATGTATCAAGTTTAAACTTTTCAGGCTCAATTTCCTTCCAGATTCAGGAGTGAGAATGGTTTTTTGAGTGATTGAAAATCATGTATGAAGACCTTGTCATCAAATATAATAGCATGTTTTGTCAAATGGAACGGTCCCAATCGACCTTTCATTTCCCTTTCAGCTTTGGAGTGAGTGATTGAGCGAAAATGGGTTGCCCACACGTTTTTAAAGATGGGTCCCAAGCGTAAAGTTTATATTTTCAGTTTGATGAGACTTTAGAAAGCTTGAACGTCTCCCATTTTATCGCTTTCAGCCATACCAAGACGCTATTAATATATTACTTACGTTTACAATAGTACAAGATTGCGTAGATAAAAAGTTCCTTTCAAAATCACGGAATTTTGTAATTAATATTTTGCAATAAGTGCGATACGGAGTAATAATTTTTAAATCATTACTCAAAATGAAATCGTTGACGACTGTTATCGCTCTCTTTTCATTTATTTGTTATAGCAAATTTCATGCCGGATATGTTTGTCTGTTTTTCCAGGGAAAGGGTTATTTTTCATCGCCCAAACGGATGATAGTTTGATTGCAAGCTCATTGAACCACATTTGTCTGGACATTATATGATTCATGTATGGTTTCTAAATGAAGCGGAAAAGATAGATCATCCTTTAGCTGATCTACTGAAGGGTCTTTAGAATGTTATACGTACTTAACTATGTTCATGTATGTATGTGGGTTCCACTTTAGTAGGCGGCAGTAGGCACTGAGCATGATGATATGCTGATATGCTCGGTTGGAGTTTTTCCTGGAGAGAGGATTAGACTGATGATGATGATGACGATGATGTAATGGCATTTTTATACGAGTGTGGGAAATACTTTGTGAATTCACAGCGGAAGCATACAAGCATATACAAGTCAGTCATATATAGTTTATATACCTACGGAAAACATTTCAATGTACTTTTTTATTACAGTGTGGCGCAATGAAAAGCTGAAAACTGACCATTGAAACAGCATTTTTCCTTTTGTCGTAGAGAAATTTTTATTTTCATCCATCCATTCATTCACTCACTTCAACCCTTTTTTTCTCATTTAATCCGCTTTCTCCTTGGCTTTTACTTGTTTTTCTACTTTGCTTTCCTGCTAAATCCAAAAAAGTATCTCTTCCGCAGAGTAATCATTGTTGCAATCAATTCCCAACGCAAGTACATGAAACTGGCATTTATACACAACCACTGTGTCATTGTGAGAGTCTCATGATGCTTTATCAGCCGAGTGTGTGCTGTACAGAAATTGAGTGGAGTATTGCACACGAGCCACTATATATACTTTTTCAGAGATAGTAAAAGCAGGAAAAAATATGTAATGCTCTGTGAAACGTAATGCTTCAAAATATTGTCGGTGTGTCAGAAAACGGAGGGAGAATTCATTCGTCGTCCTAATGAAAATGTCAACATGATCATCAATCAATTTCCCCTTTCTTCACCGATTCCCTCTGACTTGCGCATTTTTTCATGCTCTGCTTCCTCACATAATTGCTTCAAGAATTATAATAATGTAACGCTTTCTCCGAGCTCTTTCCACTAAACAAGAATGTTAGCACAGGGATCACTCTTATCATCGAGATAGCGGTTGTTATCTTGAGTGAATCAAAAATCGATTTATTCTTTAACCCAATCTTATACTTCTGTGTTTTTGCTGTGTTTTTTTTTCAAGTTTAAAATGAAAAGGTTGGAAGCAGTGGATTCACAAAAAGCTGTACAGGTGCATGCTCCTGTTAATAAATATGTCCATGTGTAGCTTTTTCAGTCTTGCAGTGGCTCATTTAGTTTTTTATGGAATTTTAATGCACTATCAATTCAACATATTTGGGCTCTCGTAGTCGCGATAACATGCTCAGACCCAAACTTTGGTCAAAACAGGAACGCAGGTTTGTCAGGAAAAGTGATTCATTCCCACTTGTAGCCTCCAGCAGCGTGCTAAATTAATCTTAGCAGAAAATATTAAAAGTAATTACCATATATGATTAACATTTTGTGTGTGGGGGTATCTCCCCAGTCCACAGAATCCAGTTGACTGCCACCTGTTTACATCAGCCTAATTCAACGAATGATCTTGCAACATATAACAATTAATTACCATTATTCCTCTTAAAATCCACCTGGCTCATTATGTTTCATTAAATGGAGATTATTCCATCTTGTAGACAGCTCAGCATCCAATAACCCTTCACATTCCTGAGCTGGCAATGGCTAAATATTTGTACAAAAACTGCTATAATACATGCAATTAAGGAGCAGGCAAACAGATAATAAAACTAGGAGGGTAGTATTCGAAAAGTCATTGGCTGCTTCTTATAATTCCAACTTACCAGTCGCATTTTTTTGCCACTACTTCATACACGGCCATATTTTTTCAGTTCATATTTCATTTAAAGGCAAAATATCCTGTAATGAGCTCAATATCATTATTATTGCCACAATAGTCAAAGTAATCACTGATATTATTACACCTACTGCATATATGGACCGGGTAAGATTACTCACGTGCATTTTTCATATCACATATATGAATGAACTTTCGAGAGGAGCTGAGCAGACCAAGAGAATTGCTCAAGGGATGGAACATTCCTTTGGTCCAAATGTCTTGTCTCCCAAAGCACATATCATTATTACATGATTATGATTATGAGCTCATGCAGACACTTGATATGATGATATGGCTACCTTTTACAACCCCATTAGATATTGTACATACATTTTTGGGGCTTTGCTGAAAAGGAATGAGCTGTAATCAGGTAAGGTGTGTTCCATGGTGTGAGCTCTGAAAGTGGTAGAAATGAAGCAGCTTATTTTTTTCTGATGGATGATCAAGCTTTTATCAAATATCACGGGACAGCAATGCCTTAACAATATTATGCCTCAAAACTCCTCGAAATTTTCTTTGATTATGGTTAAGTACTTACTAAGCAGTAGCCAAGTTGAGGAAAAATGTGTGATGCCATACTATCAAATCATTGTGGCAAGGAACATTGGGAGAGAACAGTTTTTTGACATTATCTTAATATTACCCCCTTTATATATTTTTGTTTTTGTAATTCTCCTTCTCTCTCTCTTGACGATGGGCAGATGAATATATACATTTATGGGCAAAGACTATGAAATGAACTGCTATTAGTCCATAAAAGAGGAGGAGGAGGACTCTAATATGAGGATAATGTGGGGAAGGTAAAATACAGCACATTTTTCATGAGCCCTGCTTGATCCGTCAGAAAAGCGTCAGCCCATCTCTCAACTGTGATTATCGTAAAAGACTTGTTTCGCAAGGGATTTTAGAGCTCATTTTCAGACTAATTCATAACAACACAACACAAGCAACAGGATCATAACCAGGAACTCAAACGTAGTCTGCTGGTCCGAGATGAAAAAGAGAAATAAGAAGTGAGATGATTGGTAGGCACATCAAGATGAGGAGGGCAAGAGAGAGCAGTCGCGTTTCACAGTGGAAAAAAATGAGCAGTAAAGACATGCATAATATTCACATTATCATCATTAGACCATCATTTTCATTCCTTTTTCGTGTGATATGGATAGCATCCTATGATATGATGATGATGATGATCGAGCTTGGACCGTTGCGAGCAGTTGAAATAATTTGTAAACACAGATTCTAAACAAAAGGGGAGCCCAGTCAAAATGCAGACATCTACAGATTTGAAGGTTTTGGAATGACATGACATGATGTTTGGGATGGGATGCTTTTTACAATTTTTTAAAGCAATCCTTTTAATACAGAGATTTGAACCAACTAGCCGTATCATTTTACCCTGACAAGTTGCCTGTCTAGATTATCACTTCCTACTGCTCCTCTTCTGACAATGTCGTCATTTTCCCTAGCTTTTGATCATGTATCATAATCATATCATAACATACCTAAAACCACCAAACATTTTTGTTTTGTTTTGCTTATGTTTTTTCATCTCAAGTTAAACCTGGGAATTGCTTGTAACTCAGACACAGGGTAGAAGTGGTATTTAGCCTCATTTTAAAAATTATTTCATTCCAAAGCACACTGTGAATTTATGAGGATTGTAATCAAGCTCACTACCTCCATCATCATATTCCTCATCAACAAACAACATCATGTTTCTAATTAGACATATTCCTTCGGCATCCTCCTCCCGCTTATCTCTCAACTCACCTGCCTGTTAACTTTTCATTTGATAATCCAGATAGACGTTCACTGGCTCACTCACCTATTCAGATATGTACCTAGCTCGAAAGATATACTCCTCTTATGTGTACAGCTACGTGCTAAAAGTTCGTGATTCGTGATAAGCGTGTCCTAAAAGTATTGATATTTCGAAATTTAATATACCTCTAATATCACTTTACGTAGGTGGTTAGGTCATTCTCACCAGTTTTCCTGAATAACCTGCATTATCAAAAGGAAAAAAAATATATTGTTTCGAGGGAATACATACATTTCTAATTTCTCACACATACGCGCCGGATTATTATGATTATAATTATAACCACTTCAAACCTCTCTCTCGAGCTTGTCTTTCATCTACCTATACAATATTTCCTTATAAATAAGATCATTGCTCAGAGAATCATTACTCTATCCACTAATTTTACAGCAGGAGAGTGCTTTTTTCACAATAACAGAAACTTCTACATCGTCTCAAATCAGGCGTTTATGGTTTGAGCCAAAAAAAAAGTTATTCATTAGGCCCAACCGCTATTTTTTTCTCCATTTCAGATCAGCGCAGGGGTCAACAGTGGCCACGCTGGCTAAACAAGGAGTTCGGAAATGTCTCTGAAAGTTTTAGTGTTTCATATGAAATTTTAATTAAGCCCACCATTGGCTCTCCTTTATTGCATTTGCATATCCCACATTTTTCCCGTTCACGGAAACATGCATAAAATATCAGTTGCCAGCGAGGAGAGGAAAGCCCATTTGTAATTTATATGACTGTGGAGAACTACAGCTAAATAGCGAACAGTGCGAGGACGACCCAAAGTTGGAGTTTCGAATAACTCCCTTTTATCTAGCACCGTCAGCACTTACTACCACTCATACTCCCTCCAACAAAAAAGCATGCGTCCGTCCGTACGGGGTAGAGTCTCTCCTAAAATAAGTCATGCTGCTTTCTGATGAGGCAGAGGCATTATTGTGGAATTGAGAATAATGAAGACAACGCTTTCTTATTGTGAGGTAGTAGCAATGATACGTTTGATGAGGATTATGAAAAGGCACCGAAAAGAAAGGAAGAGGCTTGTGATTATTAACATAAAATTCAATCCTGCTGGGGACCAACTATACAGGGGTAGTAATATAATAAGTATAAGACATGATTCTTTTTAGATTTACACTATTCATGATGATTGACTTTATAAGCAATAGTCCATATATGTAGCTATAAGGGAACTTTGTATTATTTTCATTTATGATATTTGGCTCACCGCTGGACTCTCCAAAACAGACTCATGTCCCTAATCAACTTACTAATTTGCTTTTTTATATGCCAAAGTGGCAGTGATATTATTTTTTTCTAATAATAATGCAATAAAAGTTGGGCTCCTTTGAGTACTCAGCAAACCAGAATGCGCATTTCTTTAATGTACGATTAAACTCGTAGAATTTATATACCAATTTTAATTGAATTAGACGCACGCTGTTCTTCCGCGTATTTCTTGCTCATGCGGTGGATATACTGTTTGTTCCCTTTTTACAATGAAAGTTTGAAGTTAATTCATTTCGAGGAGAAAAATAGCGTATTTCAACTTGCAACTTCCACCTTTAATTTCTCGATGTATCGAACATTCCATAAGAAATTGGCTTGGCTTTTTACAAAGGCTAATTATAAATAGGGACTCGATTCTTTCATCGGAAGTCTAGCGAGCAAGGTGGGGAGCAGGAGCATAACAGGTGAAGCCTGAGATTACAATCAAAACTCATATTTTACAGAAGCGAGGAAGACGGATGGTGTTATTTTGTACTTATTATTATTACGATTTAAATAAATTAGTCAAGAAAAATGGTTTGATGCATTGCTAAGAAATTATTTCATAAGTTGCCTCAAGAAAAGTGAAACGGTAAGTGCTCCGGCTTAATGCTATACTTTTCGCTTTTTTTATTTTATAAATGAAGAAATGAAATGCTCATTAAGGCTACCCCTCTTAAGATTGCGCAATCCATAAAAATGCACAGAGCTAATTACTATTAGTAAGTAATTATCCTGTAATTACCCAGTTTTCTTTACATATTGCAGTTGAAAGTTGATAGTGGCTACACTGACTAAAAACATTAGGCTCCACACATTTCCCTGCAATTGATCCTCCGCGAAGTGCATTGTACATTAAATTAGCTGTACTCACGAGTAATTAGCTAACAATAGCCAATGAAAAGGCTTCCCAGTCTTTATGCATGTATTACAAGAAAAGGATTAGCTAAAATGCATTATTATAATTGTTCTGGGAGAGTGGAAAAATGTGCAAATGAAAATGGAATGAAAAAATTGTAAGACAAATTAAAGCTAGCTATTTGCTTGGTCAATGAAACGGATGAAAAATATCAAAAAAATATCAAACTATTCCGGATTAATATTTCCTCGTGACTGAACAAAGAAGAGTTTTAGCGGATATGATAATATTTTTTACTAAAATGCATTATATTCCTCTATCCCTGATCATTCGTCTGTGTCTATCACTATTTTCATTTCAGCGATCCATTACAACGGACCCTATTGAAATGATAACAGTCAAGAAGTAGCTAAAAAAACCTCTCCTCCCTCTGTAAAAACTTGTAATTTCAAATTACACACAAAAAATTTGCTACCGATAATCTCTCCTGATCCGGAAGTAACACTTGATGATTGTTTGAATGAACATTTCTTTCATTTCATGATGATTCATATTCATTCCAGAACCCTATATATTTGTAGCCATATAACTGATGGAATCATCGTTCATGTTTCAGGTATCCTTATTCACATCTCTCCCTCATCCAAGTATTTACTTATCCGTAACAGCGGCATAGACCCATCTCGAGCACAATCATCTAAGCATGACCCATCATCACGTCACGATTATTCATTTACTTTTTACCTGAGCATTTAATAAATAATGATAAGAAGACATTCATCTGTTAAATTGCAGCCAGGTTTCCTCTTTTGCGCGCTAATCAACACTTATATCTAGAGTGAAAAAAAAGTTGGATTGCAATCCTTGCAGTTATCCCTCATAATGAAATGAATTGTAGCGGAAGCGAGGTGGGAGGAGAGCTCGTAATATGTGAGCAAACAAAGCAGTCAATCTACTATTACACCGAGAGAACACCACTCAAAGCACTTGAGTCCACTTTTAATACCCCGGCATTATTACCATCAAATTGTGCGACTCTGTCTGGGGCTGTACAGGTTTTCAGCATTTAATTTTAGCAAACACATTTTAAATTGGAATGAAGAAAACACATATGAGTAGGGGGGAATTATAAAAATGGGAATCATTAATTCAACGCGAGAGTAAAATAATAATTATTTCCCTTGTTCCTTCATTTGAGCAATTATATCTAACAACAGAGAGCCAACTATCCTCCTACTACGATCTCACATGTGTAATTTAACCGAGAGGCGACGGATTTTTCGAAACAAGAGGGAAAATTGCAATCCATTATGCTTGTGTTTTACTTTATATTTAGAACGAACCTGTTTCTCACAACAGTGGCATTAGCTATTTAGGAGAGCTCGCATTTCATCAACAAGGCTCTGAAAGAAAATATTAAATGGATTTGCAGACAGTCTTTACGGCAACTTTGATAGTAATTGTTATGATGATTACAGCTACGCATAAAAATACCATGTTTGCTAACTAATGGATAGGGTACTACCATCCTTCATGGCCATATCATCGTCCATGCATCGGTTGGTGTTGGAAATGTAGGAATGCTGAACTTTTATAGGAGAGGGGTAATAGCTGAGAGAGCTAATTAATTATGATCCGTTTTTTGATGCAGCCTCCATCTTTTTCAAATGATATCAGGTAATCTTTTAATAATGTAGGGTCGTAAATAATAGAAGGGTTGAGGATTTGGTGCTTGATATACTTCTTTGTCAAGTTATGAAAACTGGACAAGCCTTGAAGGAATATGATTACATCGTAGGGTCATCGCAGTTGCAACATCGATCACAGATTTATTTCATCAATTCATCAGTGAAGAAGTGGCCATCTTTTAGGGCAATGTAATGTACAATCTTCATACCTGAAAAAATATTTATTTTGTAATTGAATTCGATTTCAATCAATAGATATTTTTCATTGCAATATTTTAGATAGCAACCCGGGTCTCAATGGTCAGGAAGTATCGTTATCTATTCAAGCTTGCATTTAGCTATACAGATTTTTATCACAAAATGAGCTCAGCTCCTTCAGATTTACAAAAACCTCTACAGAATCATGTAAAAAAATGTGTGAAAATGGATGCGAACCTAAATTGATGGGATTAAGTCAAAACAAGCCTTTGCAATAATAATAGCGTGAGAGTCAGAGGAACTATAGCCATATCAATGTAATAATTTCTCTTGAATAATGCACCCAAATAATCCTCAATGTAAAAAGGAAACACCATGAGCTCAACAAGGCTCCATGTTCCATTCACCACCACTCATTAAAGTTCACTTGCTCATGTATGGAAACCAAGAATTAACTTGATAATTATGATAGTTAAGGGAGGATATAATTCTCCGCAAAAGTGCAATTCATCCTAATAACCCTGAGTGTTTCGCCTTTGCATTTTATGTAGGTATATTTGATATGAAAAATTGAAAATGTTTTCTCCCTCCACATTACCCTGTATTAGCGAGATTTATATATGCATAATAGCGTAATAATGTTCTCGTCTGACCACTTTGTTGTGGGTTTGGTCTCTGATATTAAGATAGGGATTCAGTGGGATTTGTTACTTTAGCACGATGCATCATTATCATTACCATCATCAACATAATCATCAGCTCCTATCAAAAAGAAAATGGAATGGGGAGACGGGAACGATAGCCATAAACTGTTTGCGGACGTAATAATACAAGCAATATTCACACATGTATCGTACACAAACCCCTACCTCGTAAGTAGCCATTAATGCTCAAATTTTTGTAAATAGTAGTTACAATGAAATGGTACATAAAACAGGGAGAGAAAATAGCCAACCGAAGAAGCAAAAATATGTAGCGTTTGCTGCTAATCGGCTGTGTATTTATTACTCTCACCATGTTTAAATCTGATGATTGCTAGCTAACGAATTGAAGAGTCAAGTACAGTTTCATGAGCATAATAAGACTTTCCTGTCAATCTCATCCCAATACAAAGCCTTATACATTCAGATAAGGCTCTTCACAAAAGTGCAAAAGTGTACACTAGGTTTACCCCTTTTTTATTTTAATGATAGCTGAATAATTGTATACTGACAGGGAGAAAAAAGCTCAGACTTTGTAAAAATGATACAAAGTATAATGGCTAGTAACAGGGTAGGGCCTATACCACATAATTTTTTTTGGACCAAACAAATTGCAAAATGTTAAATGCCATTGTAATGTAGTTATCGCCAGCCCATCATCATCGTCAAAAAATCACTATTATGGGGATGGGGCATAAGGATATTGGTACATTTGAATTATTTTCAAGTTACAGAGAACACAGTTGAAAGCAAATTATAAATTATGTATCATTAGGGAAAATGGCTTTTCACATAGTTTTTTTATCTCCTCTCAGCTAGAAGACTTTTCATCAAATCTGAGGGTGTAACGTAGACCAATTCGTAGCACATTAAAGTAAGGGTCCGTTTGTTTGAAAATGTGTAGTTTTGGAAATAGCATGTAAACTCGAGTGGAGTAGTTAGCAGGACAAATCATGTCACGAAATGAAATACCTATGTGGAAAATACGACTCAGTCCAAAATTTTCAAAGTTCGGGTTCAGCAAAAAAATGCAGAAATAATGCTTCTAGTTATGTTTTTATGTCTACTTTATGACGAACTTGGTTAGGTGGATCATGTATCATCATAATTTCATGACAGGGCGGTCAGTAAAATGAAAATCAGCATAGAAAAGAATTTGTGCTCCAAGTATATTGGAATGAAACATAAACGACCTATGTATCTAGATATTTTACTCATCTTCACCGTGCATCATCTTCACCTCTCCACACGATTTCCCTTTTGAACTAGACGACAAAAAATATTAGCTGTTATGTCATTAGAGGAAATAATAGGACATTGCATTTCATTATATCGCCATTAAAGAGGCAATAGCAAATCGCATTAGGCGTACAATTTACAATTTACATGCACTAAAGGCTCCCCACTTATTGCGATCTCCACCACACCCTGTCAAACGAGATGACTCGCTCGCTCAGCTTCTTATATGCACTTGAGTCGCTTTTATTGCTAATTTCATGGAGCCACTAAAGGCTACAACTTAATGAAGTTTGTCTGTCAGTCCCACAACAAATTTAAAGGTTTCTCGTTCATTTCGTCAATTTAGAGCTTGCATTACATATTGCATCGTGGTCAGACTGTGCCTTACCTAATTATTCCTCGTGGGCTTGCTAGTGTCCCGTTTCTTAAAAAAATGCAGAAGAAACTTGCTATAAGGAGCAGCTATCCAAGTATATTACAACTTGCTATATCCATTTCATCCGGCAAACTTCCCAGACCTATAGGGTGATCTAGTTGCTATTTGAAGCAGTTAGATCGTGAGTAGCCGAGCAGGCAGACAGGCTCGTAACTGGGAAACTGATTTGCCTTTTCCGATTGCTGATGATGATGTAACAACAAGTGCAATAATGCAGCAATAATAGTTGACGTGAAGGAAAATGATGGTCGTCATCCTCATGATGTCGTTGTTTTGTTGTGGTAAAACAAGTATATATATATGTGAGTGCCTTCTTCTCCCTCTCCAATGCCCATTTTCTCCTTAATGGTAAAAGTAAAATGCAATTGTTGTAATTGATATTGGTAAATGTGCCTGTCAGCCCTTTCCCGTTTTATCATCATCATTTGAGAAAACATGATCGTTAAATGCGTTACGAGGCCTTTTATTGGAGATTGTGCATGTGTTATTATTGGCTGCTACCTTTAAATTGGATCTGATGCTTAGGGCTGAGTTTAGCATATCCAAATGTCTCCCATATCCCGTAATTGTCACTGCAATCACAACAGCATAACCTGCTGCTAATTACATTTTGTCGTTCTATTATTGTAGTATTGAGTCTCATCCCATCTGCGGTATATAATGCAGCTCATTGTCTGGGAGGGTTCGGAGGGAAAGGAAGAAAGCAGGACGACATTCGAATCTCAAATTGATGTAATAAATCCCCTAATGATATTATTACATTTGTTTACCGTTCGATAGACATAAATTTCCTCATTTGCGAGTAATGACTGTGCTGAGTGAATGCTGATTTGATTGTAAATTTCAGCGGAAAACTTTTTCCTTTCTGGGATTTTCTGAAAATCTATCGGGACATCAAATTTTCAGAGAATTTCATGCTTTGTTTTAGAATGCTTTATGCTTTCATGTTTTAGCCAATGCAAAACCTCCCATCAGATTTAAAGAGCTTCTGATATTTCAAAATAACATTTTTATTATAGCCAAATTGAAGGTTTCACTCGTTCGTTCCCTCGTCGTTTATCCCGACAGCATTTTTTTAAAACAGAAAACAGTTTTGTTCTTTCTAACTTCCACCTTTCCTCTACGCTAAATGCTCACATGTTTTGAAATGACGGGGTGTACTTACGCGTTGCGTGCGTGAAGGAAGATCCACGCAAAGTTTTCCTTAATTGAAATGCACACCGTGTTTTTATAGTTTCCTGTGTGTTCCTATCCGTCTTTTCTTTTGCCGCAAAGGTATATTTATTAGGGGAATCTAATAATTAAATTATAATTATTGCCTTTGATAGTGTTGTTTTCTGTGAACAAAATAACTGATGCTTGTCATTTTACAAAAAATGAACACTACAAGACCAAGCATCATATGAACTTGCATGTTTAGATGGATGTGGGGTGATTATAAGGATAAAATAAAATATTGAGCTAGATAATAGTAAAATGTGCTGATCATTTTTCATGAACATTGTACAGGCAAAACCTGAGGGCAATTAGCTCGAGAGCGCGTTAAAATTGCAGGGGGCTTCAACAAGTGCCCAGCTATAATTTTCAGTACGCATTTCTACAAATGTGATAATGGTACGGCTTGCTCTATGAATGAATACGAATGTATTCAGCCGACTCAAAATCTTTATCAGAAGAAAGCAATCTGTTGAGGTATTACTAGTATTACTTATGTAAATAAAAAATCGTACAAACCCAACCCAGAGTTTTATCGAAATCGGAAGTACAGTAAAAACAAATCAATGCCAAATGCCTGGGTCCTACCGTGGCATTCTCGTGTTTGAAATATCGTATCATAATCAACGATTTTTGCTTGAACTTTGTACAGAAAAAAGCTTAAAAAATGAGGAGTTTGATGAAATCTCATAATTTGACATTGACATCAATTGACCAATGAAAAAAGCAAGCATGTTCAAAAGTAAGTAAAAAGGCTTAAACACTTCGAGTCTCGTCGTTGTCTCTTTCCCCATAGCATTCTGTTACAATAATTTTCCTACGGCGATCATGTTCACTGGAATAAATATCTCTTTTACACGATCCCAATTCTCATCCAACTATAATTTTTATTCCCAAGCGAATACCCCCACCATAAAAAGTGAACTTGTTACAAGGGAGCCTG
>JAQGAH010001280.1:0-16052 GCA_034696885.1 Lepidocyrtus paradoxus
ATTTGCGGTTTGTTTGCAGGTCGTTGCTACATATGGCCATTTTGTGGTAAAATGAATGAATGATCTTGATGTTTTAAGCCCTCTTGGGTCTGCACATTTACTTTTACAAAGTTAACATTTTTTAAGCATTTACAACTCATTCTCGTTTACAAATGTAAGCACTTGACCTTCACACACAAAAGCAATTAGTAGAGGGTGTACATAAGTGAGTCTTGTAAAGTACTCTTATGATACCTATATTAGCGAGGGTGGTCAAACATTCCTTCCTTCATTACCCCTACAAGTTGAGAATGTTGGACGTGAATATGCTTTTCATACTTTGTAGAAAATCAGGGGCGAGTACAATAAAGTGAATGTGTTGGTTTAACCTTTTCTGAAACAAAAAGGGAAGCATGATAAGTATTGCATTATCTTTATTCAGGAGTTTATGATATCTCCGTGTAATTTAAATGGTCTATAAATTATGACTATTACTAATGAGAAACATGACACTATTTTTTGTACTTAAGTTAGGGCTTGCTTTTCTTTTGGCCTTCTCTACCTAAACTCAAGCCAAATATTGAATTAAAAAAGGAGTTTTAGGCGAATGAGTCTAGTCTGAACTTTGAATTCATGGTTGAATGCATAACTTTACACGCTCAAACTCAGACAATTCTTCATTTTCAGTTTAGGAACGAACTTTTTATCGAAGAAAACATTTAAGTGATGATGTAAATACCGCAATATCAATTATGATAATGAAATAAGGATTCCATATTATGTGGCACTTAACCATGATTGGCTAAATGCTGCCTGCCTGTATTCCTTTACAAAATCCTATGTAGTTCAAGAACTACATACATAATAATGCCGGTGGGATTTCCGGTTACTTAGGTCATCGAAGGCAATCTGTACAGTTGTCGGATGAAGCTTGTTATCACTGGGAGTTCTGAGTGAAAACCTCGAATGTCGTTTTTTTCATAGAATCGCTGAAACTTAGTCACTGTCAAAAGCAAAGCCCACATGTACAAACTTTGGTGAATTGATAAAACTAATATAGTACAGATGTAGAATTCTGTTTTATCATTCATTACACATAACATCACTTAGCATAACATCATATTGCAAGTACAAAGTGCGTGCATTGGCTTATCAAATCCGCTTTCCATGCGAATTAGTGCGCCATGAGTAATGCACAGGAGCGCATAATGGATTTTGCTTTTGTGAGGCATCGATGCATCTCTAATCTGCCAATAAATGGCGTATTTGAATGCTCAACGGATTATCTCAACCTCATTATCTAATGTAGCCATTATATGGTATGAAATTATCTCGGCATGCAGAAAAAAAACAGTTGAAAATCTTGGTTTCGTCAACCAGAATCAAAAGAATTTGAAGTAAAATGAAGTGTTACGAAAATAGAGCTATGCAAATTTTGCTGCAAAAAAATGCTAGAACATCAAGTTCTGTATTTTGAAATTGATTTAAACATTAGCAAAGATTGTTGCAAAAGTACCTAGTAGTGTACGGGAATTAGCCAATTCAAACTGGAATGATGTAGGCGTCAAAGTCCATCAACAGGACACTATGACTTAAAATCTAAATACGAACATGTGTAAATCTACAATAACTTGGAATCAGAACAGCACAAAACCGAGTTTATAAAGTTTTTTCTACAAAATTCAAAATACAAGCAATAATGCAGTCAGACAGACATAATATGATCATTAAAAGTATGAATTTAGAATAGGACAGCAACTGCTTATTGTTTCGTTGCTTTTTAAGTACTTATTAATTTTTTTATATCCTTTTACAGTTATCGTTGCCAGACATAATAAATGTTTTTCCCGACGGAGTAAGGATGATGATGATGATGGAACAAAGTAGCTGAGTTAGTCAACAAAGACAACGGATCATATATACCTATAGTTCACCAACTTAAATGGGAGAGCCCTACCATAAGCCATTTACCGGATAACAATAACAATAACAAGGCAGCAAGGAACTCATTTCATTGTTTTATTTGGCAACCATCGGTCCATGCAAAAAAAATGTACAAACAGCACCACACATAAAACTAAATCTTGTACGCACTTTAATGATCTCACATCGTGCTTGCATCAGAGTAGAAAAAAAATACTTCAAGTTGGTCAAAATAAGAAGGAACAAAACAGCTAAAAGTCAACTGATGAATGATAAATCAACGACACTGACATTCTTTGGCTGATCCTGGGCGAGCCCCTTGAAAACACGAAGCAACAATTCAGCAGGATTTTTTCGCACCATCATTAAACTAGAATGGTCTTTATGCTGTGAAATACTCAAGAGGAAAAACAATTTCTAATTTTTTTATTGCCTTTCAAAACCGCAACTTTCTAAATGTCGTCATCGCCATATACTCAAGAAAAAGTATCATAAGTTATGCTGGAGAAATAATAGAAGTCGAAGGCATCATCAACATCGATATGAAAAGTCCAGTTAAGGAGTTACCTTAGAGGGAGAATCTTTTTCCTGTTGCGTTGCGATATCGGAAGAACAAGCTTTTCTACTTGAGTTAAAAAGTCAACGGTGGTGGCGCCTGCACAGCATATCATGGATAGTAATTTATAGGGAGGATTTTTTCTCACCAAGCATAAAAGTTGAAATGAAAGTCGAAAACTGTCATTATCGTTTCAACTTTATAAAATCGTAGCATTTTTAGTCTCGAGAAAAAAACTAACTAACGAACAGCCAAAGAAGGGAAAGGAAAAGATTGTAGCTATATTTTTTATACTCGCTTCGCATGCAAAACATGTTTGAAAAGTCAAGAAGAAGTTTCATATCAGGAGCCCGTGGTACATACCGTGTTCGCGATTCTTCCGTTGATATCTCAGCAACGGCCGCCGCCTCCGCAACTCCGGCATCATTAACCTGTGGAAATAACAACAACATCAATGTTGGCAATGGGAATGGTAATGGGATCTCTACAGTTATTGGGCCCACTTCCTCCAGCGAGTCCACGTTTCGTCATTACACAGGGAAGATTGGGAGGGCTGGGAAGAAGCTCAACGTGACGGTAGTGTTCCTTGATGATACGCAGCATACGTTTGAAGTCGAGGTAATTAAGAGCTGGAACTCAAAACAAACTTTTCTTTCCATGTTTATTTTTCTTTTGATGCTGTTTGGAACTACGGGGAGCTGGAATTGAAAGATTATGTTGGCATTTGAATACTGGAAGGTTGGACAAAATGAGCTGGAAATGTTTCTCATCGTTAGTGAGACTTTTCCTTCTTCATTGCGTCTAACTAGTCTCCAGGCTCATGACTTTCTCTTAAATTTTTGGAGATTTATGTAGGCAAACATGTATGAAAATGATGGACAGTAATACCTAATCAAGTTTTGTGTCTTGTTTTTATCACGCTATTAGAAATCTGCGAGAGGCTCAGTTCTCCTGGAGAAAGTTTTTCAACATTTGGAGCTGATCGAGAAGGACTATTTTGGGTTGCAGTTTGATGAGCTCGTGGCGCCTCCAGACGTGATATATCCGCTTAGTAATCCTCATCTTGTAAGCTGCTTTTTATGACTTTTTTCCTAAATGAGTACAATGGTGTGAGAAAATTATGGAGATAAAAAAATGTCTGCAATATGTAAAGACGGTCGGTAATTTCCTATAATGCCATGTGCTAGCGTCTTACAGATCCGTTTCGTTACAAACGAATTTGAATTCAGTTGGAGTTAATCACACTATAATTGGGTATCAAAGTATTAAAATGAGCTTTAGCATTCTTTTTCCGTCTCTATAAATCATACTTTTTTTGTTTACGCAGAGATGGGTCGAAGCCTCGAAACTCTTGAAAAAACAAATACGCTTCGTAAAACCGCCTTCATACAAGAGGACTTCTATACTCTCAACGAGCTCCACAAATAAATCAAACTTGAAGGGAAGATCCGTTCCAAGTTCATCTTCCGCTTCCTCCCACCCCAATGCTATAGCCACGGTCTATTTCCGCGCAAAGTTCTTTGTGGAGGATCCCTCCAAGCTCCATGAGGAGTACACGAGATACCATGTATACCTCCAGATTCGAAAGGACATTAATGAAAATAGACTTATGGTGAGCCCCCAGACAAACTGTATTCTCGCATCGTACGCTGCCCAATCCGAGCTTGGAGACTTTGACGATAGCCAGCATGATCATGAAGGGCGCTATTTGCAGAGGCTCAATATTCGAATTAACGGTCCTAACCTGGAGGATGTGTTGAGAAAAATTTGTGAGCTTCACAAACTCCATCATGGACAAACGCCGGCGGATGCAGAGTTCAACTACTTGGACCACATTAAAAAATTGGATGCTTATGGAGTGAGTTTCCACAAAGTGATGGACAACGCAGGCAAGGACATTGAGCTGGGTGTATCTGCTGCTGGGGTCAGCGTTTACCACAACTGCTTAAAAATCAATACCTTCTGCTGGTCAAAAATAACGAAAATCGCATTTAAACGGAAACAGTTTTTCATTCAACTGAGAAGAGAGTTGGTACGTGGCACTCTTGCTTTTTCTCTGACACGGAAACGATCCATTTGCGTAGTCTCATTTTTACCGATATTGAATTAATGATGAGTTGTTATCCTCCATTATTGACGTGTTCTCCTTATTCCTTATTGTCTGTCTTTCATTTTAGAGTGAGGACTACGATACCCTACTCCTCTTCAACTGTTATAGCTACAGGAGTTGTAAAAACTTGTGGAAATGCTGTGTGGAGCATCACGCATTCTTTCGATTACGGACCCCACCACCGCCCAACCTCCCAGCCCTATCCCTCTTCGGTTTCGGCTCACGCTTCCATTACACCGGGAAAACGGAGTATCAAACACGAGAGGATGCCTCAAGAAGCCTTAGTAGAGTTAGACGAACATTTTTCAGATCTCATAGCAAACGGATTTTAGTAAACAAACAAAGTGGGACGCCAGTTCTGGATAGTGAAATGGAGAGGAGTAATGGGATGAATGGCTGTAGCAATGGGAATGGTGTTGGTGGTGGTGGGAATGAAAACAAGGAGAATATATGCCAGCCACATCTAGGCCCATCCAATCAATCGAGTTACCATAATAATGACATAATTGTATCTCAAAACGAAAATCTTCAAGTTTACCATAACCATCCTCACCACCTCCACCAACAGCTTCATCAGCAACAGCACAGTAACGGGAATGCGAATGGGATCGCTGCTCAACCAAACGGGCTGGAGGCGTATGGGATTGTTAGCCTAAAAGAATCCAAGATTGATGCTTGGAGCATGATGACAAATAAAACTACCTCGGTAACCACCTCTGGCGGAGTTACAAACGGGGGTGGTGTGATGAAAGGGCCAGGAGAAAGGCATAAGCTTACGCTACCGCTGGACTCTAACAACAAGAGCCATGTGAAATGCAGATATCAGGAGCAGCCCAGAATGGCATGGGCTGAACAACAACTTTCAGATGAGTGAGTGATGTTAAAAAGTGATGATGATATGAATAGTAATGAGGGAGTAGGTCGTTTTTATAGGCATCATAGCCTGATGCATAATTTATCAAGTTACCTTTTCAGGTAAATATACTCCGATGGCTCTAATGCTTTTCTGATCTTTTGTTATGTAAATCTTAGCGAGGGAGGCTTTTTAGATCCAAATGTCACCCAATGTCACACCACCACTGCAGCTACTAGTCATATGAATGGAATGGATCAGAGTCGTTCCGCAGGCCAAGCAGCAGCCATTATTCTCAGTGCTGCGGCAGCCATCTCAACGCCTCACATTTCCAAAGGGATTGCGTTCGTGGATGATGATGAGAACTCATTGTCCGATGTAAGGAAAATGTTAAAAATATTATTATTTTTTTGTGCAAAAGCGCTAATTCAGTTACTACATTCTCAAATGAATCCACACATCTCAACATTATTCATCCCCTCATCATTTTCACAACAGCATTTTCTTCCAGAGATGGTGTTGGACTAAAAATAATAATTTTTAGCAGAGTATGATGATTTTTTTATTAGCAACAAAAATGCTAATAAAGCAAATGTCTTCTGGTCACATGACCGTTACTAATGAAGGATGTGTGATGAGCTTAGCATTTCTAATCAGTTTTTCCTCTTTTTCAGGATGGAACGACAATATGCAGGTTGGAGCCTTGCAATGGGAAGTTTGGATTCAATGTTAAAGGTGATGACATTTAAGCTAATATAATAGTAAAAAAAATATCTCTCCTGTCTCTATTTATATGAGCGAGTAATGTGTAAAAATTGCAAATGCTATCACAAATGCCCAGAATAGTATCGCTGGTGTAGGTTTTTCTTGTAAAGAATAGCGCCATAAAATTGACATTCTGCTGAAAATGGCTGGCTAAAACTGCCATATATCACTAGCATGAACGTGCATGCTTCGGAGAGACTGCTAATTTGAAAGAAAAATGAGAGTAGTATTGTAATATGGCCAACAAATATGTATTCCTTGTCAACACGGCCCAATAACGCAATCAGTCACCAAGCCATGATACACGTAGCTATGCATAAATGGTGCTTAGTATGTAAATGAGCAGCATACTTACTCCTTTTATGGCTCACATAAAAAAATTAAAATGCGCTGATTTATATTCAGCAAGAAGAGTTGTGTCTGCCTTTATTGGAGACGCTGAGCCTGGTGAGCACGTAATCATTGTTTTAGTTGGGATTTTGCACTGTATCTGTTCGCATATTTTGTGTGTTAGTCAAACCGAAGGATTTATTTTTTTTGCAGCGTAGTTTTTTTTTGCTCGCAATTTTGGTTCATGGAGTATGGATTAGGGATCAACTTATTTAAAAGTAGATAGTTTATCTGTGGTGAATGGTTAAGTTTAGCAAAATGTATAAGCGCAAGCTCAAGTCCCTTTTCGGGAGTAGATCAGGTATAAATTTAGTTAAATAATGTGTTTTTTTAGGGGGACAAACTTATTACGACTCAAATGGAGTAATAATGTCGGATTTTTTGGTTGTTTTGTTATAGGCGGCTATGACATGGGTTGTCCTGTATTAGTGTCTAGAGTTGCCCCAGGTACTCCTGCGGATCAATGCTATCCCAGGTTAAATGAGGGTGACCAAATAATCCATATTAATGGGAAGGATACTTCAACAATGGTTCATTCAGATGTTGTGAGTGCCATTCGTCATGCGGCATCTGTGAAGAAAAGCCTTATTCTTCGGGTTCGCCAAAACGGTAAAAGATGAACTGAAAAATACTCAACAAAGCCATAATCCTTTTAAACTATAAATAATGGTTATACTTTAATAATTTGGGAAAAACTTTTGCAGTCTATACTGCGGATGATTATGAAGAGCCACCTTTCCAGTATGTTCCGGATGTGCCAATACTCAACATGGCATCAGCCAGGGGTGGACCTAACGATATACAAAGCCCATTAGCTTCTTCAATGCTTCTCCTCGCGGAAGCCATTGAGACTGATATCTCTAGTCAATTTGAGCTTCTGACTCGCAAAAAACCAGAGTTGACTTGTGATGCTGCAAAGTTGCCAGAAAATAACTCGAAAAATCGATATCGCGATATTTCCCCTTGTAAGTGAAACGTCCTGAAAAAGATATACCATAATTTTGATGAGATGAAATAGTTTACTGAATCCTTTATTCTATTCCTTCAAATAACAACAGATGATAGTACCCGGGTAAAATTGATAAATTGTCCAACTGGTGACTACATTAATGCAAATCACATAAAAATGGAGATCCCCGCATCCGGCATAGTCAACAGATATATAGCAGCACAAGGTAAGAAAATTGAACCTTTTTCCCTCCCATCATTTCCAAATGAAGCCTATCTGTATGCAGATCCCGCTACGGAGAATTATCCAAAATCTAATAAAAAAACCTAAGGCTAAGATTCTCGTTTCTTGATCCAGGACCACTCTCATCCACTTCCACTGACTTTTGGGTTATGAGTTGGGAATCACAATCACCTCTTATCGTAATGTTAACCTCATTATGCGAACGAGGGAGAATGAAATGCTTTCAATATTGGCCAGAGCAGGTCAACTCACCCATAGTCTACCACAATATTCAGGTTACTACCGTTGTTGTGAAAAACTTATCCCATTGGATCCACCGGGAATTTACCCTTAAGCATATTCAGGTAAAAAAAAGGAAATCCACTTCTAAGAAGAAGTGAAACATTAGCTTCTGCTATATTACTCGTGCCAAGAATATACATATCAACTATATCCACCCACATATTATTTTATGAGTACCGTTAATTCCCTTTTATAGACAAAAGAAGAACGCACAGTAGTCCAGCTGCAATATGAGTCCTGGCCTGATCACGGTTGTCCAGAAGACATCGACTCGTTCATTCGATTCATGGATCAAGTTCGTTTACTCCGAGCTGGCTCCGTAGACCCAATTATTGTCCATTGCTCCGCGGGCATCGGAAGGACTGGAGTGCTCATCTTGATGGAAACTGCGGAGAATTTAATTGAAGCAAATCAGCCTGTGTATCCTCTCGACATAGTTTCGAGAATGAGAGAGCAACGGCCATTGATGATCCAAACCTCTGTGAGTCTGGATGAAAATGAGATTAAAATTTCATATGCTTTCCCCCAAGTTTAGCCAATTTAGGGAAAGTGGCTTTCACTTGAGTGATATGACAATTGCTTCTATGAATATTTCAGAGTCAGTATCGATTCGTTGGTGAAGCAGTATTGAAGGTTTATCAGACAGGGAAGATAAGGCCCAACCCGGAATTCTGCTTAGCTCCCCCAACCTCAACCCCGCTATCCCCATTGACCGTTTCCTCCAGTGGAGCTCCATCCTCGAGAAATTTCACCTCTTGGTTTACCTCAGCAAAGATATTTAATTAAGTTTTTAAGGCTGTACAATGGAGGGCGCACATCACAGGAGATTATTTTGGGCTAAGCCGCGTAGTAGCTATTATAATATGCATGACTATGTATCAATGTTTAGCATGTTTAACGTATGAAATGTTTATCAGTGATTGATATGATAATTCATCCTGAGTATTTGATATCGTAATTGTATATTGTTAATTGTTACTGTTGTTGTGTGCAACTTGATTGCATAACTATTCGGTCTAAACCGGAAATTCTTTGTTTGGTTGTTATTTTACTTGAAGTACCTTTTTTTGCATTATTTAAATTTAAAAAAAATTAATTATTAATTATTTAAATTGTTTTTTTTTGGAAAGTTCATCACACATGTTTAATTATTACTGTGCTTTCATTGTCCAAAAAATAGTCTGAAAAAATATATTGTTTAACTTACAGACGTTCAAAACTAAAAAAAAGTTTACGGGAATAACACTCAAAATACTTTTAGCATAATTTGACATATCCATCGTCCCTTTTGTCTTCAGAGTAGTTGATGGCACAAACTAGATTACAAAAATATCTATACAAATTTTCGACCTTAAATCGGAGAACATATAATTGTTAGTATTATTAGTAGTACATTTATTTATTCCTGTAACTAATGCTGTGATCTGGAACATTAAAAGGAATTCCTCTCTGTCAACCAGTATAGTGATCCTTGTAGGGGTAAATGACTGTAGGTATTAACCCTCTTATTCGACATCCAACTTTCTTCAATGCCGTTCTGTGCCCTTTAGGTAACGTAATATCTATCATTTCTAAAGTACTAGTCAAAAACTTTCTATTTCATACCCCTGACTTTCCTCTCTTCTGCCCTAGATTTCTCTTGCTTGCGAGGGAAATCTTCTTTGACAAAAGTGTTTGAATTCAAGCATGTTTATTTAGTATTTTTCACTGTAGTAGACTAGTAAGGCTCTTTATTAGAGTTTAGACGAGACGTATTTCCGATCAAATATAGTCATAAAAGCGTACAGAAATTTTTAAGTTATATGCTGGGACATGTTTGTGGACTTGAGGTGGACGATAAAACTCGGAATATATAAATTATAGTTAACAAAAAATATTCAATTTTCATGTACATTGTATTCGTGCGTCAACTCAATACACTATACCGTTCAAAAAATCTATATATGTTATTTAAACTGAAAGATTCAAACGAATTGTGTGAGGTTTTGTAATAAAAATTATTTATTCGTGAATGTGAAGAAACCGAATATCCTGTTGTAGCTTCCTTTGCTCATTTCATTACACTTTGAGGGGTTCAGGTGGTAAAATATAGTAATGTTTTGAGACGATGGCAATCCCAATGACGCGAAATACCACTTGGACAGTGCTTGTATCGAATCACGGTCAAAACCGCGCCTTGTCAAACAAAATTCAAGTTCAAATTGTCTTTGATCCGGTTAAAACCGTTTTGTTAAATCATTATTTAGATTAGCATAGAAGTAATTGAAAAATGAAATTTATTATACTTTCATCCTAATAAATACGATAATATAAATCTATGTAGTTAACTATCATTTAAAATCAGTCAATGATTAATATTAAAATAATAAAATGAACAAAAATAAAATTTTCTCTTTTTTGCTCTAAATTTGTTTTATGCTATTAATTAGGATGAAGACATAAATTTTCTTATTCAATTCTTCTATGCCGAGCTGAATTAGGATTTGACTAAAAAGCGCGGTTTTGACCTGGTCAACGACAATTTGGACTTGAATTTTGTTTGACAAGGCGCGGTTTTGACCTCAGTATCAACAGTGTTGATTTTCTTGGTCCGCCTTTCATGAGTAAAAGGGCTGTGAGACCATGAATGGCTATGAAAATGAGGAAAACGTAGGACCATTCTAGCCACATGGTAATAATTTTGAGGCTTTGTAAAGGATCCTGCTAAAAAATATCCGATAATTATGAACATGATAGCTCATTAGTTTTCTTCTTTCAAATGCTGAATGACATGAAAAAGTATACTTTTTGGGTTTTCACCTGTCTTGAAGTCCTCATTAACTGAAGAGCCGTGTAAAGCTGGACACCGAGAAACAGATAGATCAGTGCAGCGTATACAACCAGTCTTGCTATTTCTGTTAATTAAAAAAAAAAATAATCTGTAAAATTAACGAACCTGAAACATGTTACAGCTAACATTTATGCTTTAAAATTAGTAACTCTCACTTTCAGTTTCACTCAACAGGCTCCCGGGAATGAGTACAGTTCCATGGGCGATTTGAAATCCTACATAGCTGCATATGCTGATAGCGAGGCTCTAAATGAGTTAAACACCTTAAATATGAAAATCTTTCAGTTCAAATGTTTTAGATGGGAATAATAAAAGTGTAATAAAATTGCTACCATATCCAGCAGTCCCACGATCCTAATACTAAGCATTTTGAGAAGCGCACTTTCTCGAATTGAATTTTCTATGGAATGAGAAGTTGAACTAGAAAAGTTTTCGTCCTTCCCTGAAGTTCAGGACACAACTGAAAATGATACCTGTACTCTCATTAGATATAATGACTAAAGCCTACTTATGAATTTCCGGCTCAGGAGGAAGATGAAAATGTTTGCAGATGAATGAAGAGAGAGTGTGTGAGAAAATTGGCCACATTCTACATACATCCGATGACAAGCTGCCGTCAACAACCTTTTAGCACGGGGAATTGAGATGTCTGTATAATTGCGTAATCCAAGTATGTAGACGGATATGACAGCTCGTCTGATGAATAGCAGGGAGTCTTTAACTTTATTTATTTTAGAAAACAGCATAGTGTACACAAATGAAGCTTCCAAATTAAAAATAATTATCCGCTAACTCAAGTGAACTTCATACAACAATTTGTTTTGAAGACCGCACTCAACTTTACTGCAAGTCTTGCATGAACATTCTAACCCAACAGATAGCTGTAGATCTGAAAACAAATTCTACCACCCCGATAAGAATCCCGTATAAATATGTGGTCTTCTCCAAGTATAACAGCACTGGCTGGAGACAAAGTTTAATAAACGTGATGAATAAATTAAGTCTCGCTGTTCGAAGCCAACACTGACATTTTTGGATTGATGTGTGAGGATCCGTTTCAGTCGCTTCCTGCGGATAAAGAAAAATAAAAGTCGGTTGGGGCATTATGAGATCCACATATTTCTAATCTTTGACCAAACTGGCTTACCAAACTGACTGCAGAGATTAATACAATGGCAATAACAATTATCCACACGTAATGGAGTGTAAGAGTGAACCACACAAAAATGTAGAACGGTATATGACCTAAATGTAATTGTAAAATATACAACAGTTAATTATCAAGTTTGAATAGTTTACAACTTACTCTTGCCTAACCTCTACAAATTAGTGGTTGAAGAAAAAGTACAGCAAAAGTAAATCAGTGTGCCATAATAATAATAATAACCAAACCAAAAAACATTTTGACTCAATCTCTTTTACCTGGTCCTTTCATAATGTCATTTACATTAGCTTGATCCCCAATAAGCATATAATAAAAAAATGCTTGATATGTCAGATATCCCATACAGAAGCATTGTAGGAGCTATAAAAAATATACACAATTAAAAATTCAACTATACACTGTTTTTAGTTAAAAGTTATTGAAATTGTCACAAACCACATCACAGCAGCTTATAAATTTTATTTTTCCTTTGAGCTTCCAAGGATTTTCTTCTATTACATCCATTGTGGATATTTTTTTAATTGACCAATAATTACTGCTTCTATTTCTATTTCACAAAACAAGCACTATGATTTGCACTAAATATCAAGTGGAATTGATGAAAAACTGTCAAGAATTTTTTAGCTCATACGCTGAAATGAGATGATTCACCAAGTCACTGATCGATCTTTAATTTTGCATGCCTAATGCCTATGTACAATTCACTTATTTTTCTACTATCACATTCGCATTTGGCTTTCACCTCCTCAGGAATATAGGGGAACTGATGTGTGTCTTCTCAATCGGCAAGCGTTCAAACCCCGAAGAAAAATCGCCTTCCCGTCAACTCAATTCAAGCTAATGGTCTGACCATAAATGTTTACTTTACAGATTAGCTTCTGACTTTACTTAAAAATAATATTGATTTCACGTCGCTCCCCCCGTAAAAAGCCCTATTCATTTCCTTGGAATGGAGTAAAACGAGCTGAAGAGCAGATGCTGAGAAATTCATTGAGATTTCAGCTTCTTCCGCAGTTTCAACTAGCGAAAATATTTATCATCGGATGAATGTTTATGTTCAGACACATTCATAGTTTCTCGAAGGAGTAAATAATGTTTCCATATTTCCTTTGGGGATGAGAGTCTGTGGTGTGTAGTAATAAAGCTAATAATAAAAATTACGCATTTTGGGGAAATGGGAGCACCGAGCGTCTTGTAATAATAAGGAAAAAAAATGTTGACTTCTTCAAAGATGACTGGAATCTCAAGGTCAGACAAATGTTCAACCCATTTGAGTACCTGTGCATAGTCATTAGAAACTTTGCATGTAAATGTATGATATTGACCCAGCGTCAGTTTTATCCACATGATAAATTTTTAAGTTGTATGATCTAGGCTGAAATTGACAGTGGAGGAATACAAGCAAAATATTGATTAAGCTGTGGGCACCATCATCCAAAAAATACATGTATATTGGTCATTGATAAGATACTAAATTTAAATTAAATGGATGATATGGCTCTGTATATTTGTTATTGTAAATTAACTTGTTTTATCTTCAATTGCAATTCTGGTTGATCAGTTCACTTTGAACAAAACGTACATTGGGGTTTAATTCACGATCAAATCACAATTCATTATCATTATCATTACCAAGGGCAGTACAAGTTCTTTTGTCCCAGCTCAACTTTTTTTAGCAGGGAATAAAAATCAGCGTATTGTTGGATAAAATAAAGATGCTATATTTCCTAATATTGTTTGGAACGTTAGCGCAACTAGCGCAAAATAACTTGGGTACATTTGCTACAATTTATTTATAGTTTTAAAGAAAATTCTCTCATTAAATGCATGCAATAATTTAATTTTTATATTACAGCCTGCAAACTTATTTTAGAGGATGATGTCTCATTCATTGTCTCTGAAGTTAGTGAAGCCTTTCCACAGGGGGCACAGCTTCCAGAGTATGTGATTAAAGATATTTCTAATAAATAAAAACATGAAATATGAAGGTTACAGGGTCGGTGCTATGCCTTTTATTGGGATTTCAGAAGTCTCCCACTGGACGTGGAGCCTGGAGAAACAATCCATATACAGAACATGCATAAAAAGGGCGACTCCTGGGCATGGATATACACCAGTGCAACAGTGAATCGGGAGAATAGTTCAATTGATTTCTACCTTTTGAAACCACTCTCAGAATATCGCACAGCCAGATGGGAGCCAAGTCTGGAGTCTGAGTTTTCGATAGAATGCTCCAGATCCGGTGAGATCAATTTCACTCATCTGCTGCTCATCCAGGACGAAAATTTATACGATCCAAAATTCGATGCGGAAACTTACAATGGTTTGCTAACCCATTCCCCCCTCCACGGATTCCACTTACACTTCAATAACACCAATAATGAGAACAACATCATGAGTGGGGATGGCGTTGGGATTCATGTAAAGGATATTGACTTTAACCCGAAAAATGCTAATGTTACTATTTCTTGTAGTGGAACAGATTGCAAGTATTTCTCCTTTCACCCGCGTAATATGGGATTCGACCAAGGATACAATTTCAACATTCTTCCCGTTTTAAACGAAAAATTACTTTTCGACAATGTGAAAGATGGTCAGCTTCTTAATCATCTTGAATTGATAGCAAATGATGGCGTGCGAACAAGCAAGGCCAATGTCAGCATTTATGTTAGTAGGACGGAGAAGCCTCCCCCGACCTCAGAAGGACCTTTCCCGGTTCTACCTGTTGCAGTTGGTGGAGGACTGACTTTACTAGTACTGTTGGCGTGCTCTAGTGCATTGGCATATTTCATGGTTCGGAGTAGAAAGTCCAAGAATATTGTCAGGAAGCTTACCCAGGCTGAAATAAGTGAATTTTTGAACGGGACAGCGAATATAAGTGGAGAGATACGGAATCGGTCGGTTGATGTTAATACTCCGATTATGGCAATGCCGTATAATCGGAATTTCGAAATCCCGAGGGATAAATTAAGAATAGGTAATCTGCTTTAAATATCAAACCGAGGTATTTAATTTGGGCAACTAAAAATCTAATATTTATGTTTTATTCAGACGAAACATCAATCCTTGGTACAGGTGCATTTGGAGTTGTGTGGAAAGTAGGCGCGCATAAAATTGGAATAAAAATTGTATTTAGCATGTGATAAAAATATGTTATTTCAATAACTGCAAAAATTCTCTCATCAGGGCTCTGTGGTATTTACAAACGGAGAGGGGATTACCGTTGCAGTAAAATCCATAAAAAGAAACGTTGGCGTCCTGTACTTCAAGGCGTTACTGTCTGAGCTCAAGATCATGGCGTACATTGGAAAACATCCAAATATAGTAACAGAAAAAATCAGCAGATGCATAAGCAAATTCTCTGCTTTCATCAAAATTCCTAAAAGTGTAATGATGTTTTTATTACTAAACGTAAGTTTTATTTTTTCATCCTCCTCTAAGGTCAGTCTGGTTGGAGCGTGCACCCACAACATTCGAAAAAGTATGGGTGATGTGATGTGATGATGTAGTTATGATCCCATATAAACTTGGGAACAAGCTACAATAACAATATCAATCGTTATGCCATATTGTTTGTTTGTACTACATGTTTTTAATAGCCCCATAAACGTTTCTAAACCCAACTTTTAGGAGAGGTCTACATTGCTGTTCAGTATTGCGCCAATGGGAATTTTCACGATTATCTGAAATGCAGACGTGACCGCTTTGAAAATCTGATTACTGAGGATGGATCTTTGCAACTCACAAATGCAGCGTATTAGAACTAATTTTAATCTAAAATTGCTCCTTTTGCACTATGCCTTTCACGAGTTCTGTTGATTTACAGTGCCTACACGTATGTGTACTCAAATAAAGGATGCTTTTCCAAATCACTCTCGACCATGCAGTTAGAGCTAAGCCTTTGAAAACAAATACCTGGTATTTGATTTTAAATACCACAAAAGTATTTGAAAACAACTGCCGGTATTTGAAAACAAATACCTTTTTAACGTGTGTGGGTATAGCAA
>JAQGAH010001281.1:0-16021 GCA_034696885.1 Lepidocyrtus paradoxus
AAATCCACATCCAAAACGTTCCCATCAAAGGTCCAGCTTCCGAACTTCAAAATGCACTCTTGCTGTCCATAAGGCTCCTTCTTCAACTTGAGATTGCAAGTTGAGGTCATCTTGCAAGGTGGAACCCAGAGTACCTTACCAGTAGGGTAGATCAAAACGTTTGAGTCCCAGCAGTTGACCATGTTAACAGGGTCAGCGCTATGCAAATCGTTAAAAACAGTTCAGAAAATAATTGAATGGATAGCTTTAACACATGTCCTATATTAAATTTCTTACCTGTTGTAAAGGGTCACATCTGGCTTCCAGATAGAGGAGGCGTCGATTCGGAGCACTTCAACTCCACCATATTCCTTCGGATCCCACGCAAGTCTAGCATCCGACCAAACCTATTAAAAAAATGTGATGGTAAAATTTTATACGAGGATGTCATAAAAAGTTTAAAAGTTTTATTATTATTATTTATTCAAATTATCTCACATATCTGAGCCAGACGTAGCTGTCGATGGCGTTCCTATTTTCACGCTATAAAAATTTATAAAAATGTTGAATGAATTTCTTAACACATTTCCGCCTTGACTAGGATAATAATAAATTTTCTCACTCACCACATAGAAATCCAGGAGGCAGACCCCAAACTTTAGGGTGATGTTGTCAGGATTCACCCGATTATTGTATTTGACCAACAGGTCATTAAGAAGCCTAGTCCTATCTGGTTCAGATCCTTGCTGTGTGACATTCTTCTTAACCTCCTCTACGATGGCGGACACCGCATCGTTTGAGATTATGCTGTCACTTTCCAGCTTCAAATCCTGATCCGGTTGTGGATGTCCTATTTTAAAGGAAAAATACTTTCAATAAAATTCAGAATTTTCAGAAATCCACAAAATCATATATATAAAAATTGAATAGAACTTTATACAAACCAAAAACGCCGATAAGACAGACGGCAGCGAGAATAAAAAGGGCCCTCATCTTCAAGCACTTTATAAAGGGGTCATTCAACAATTTGAGAGGACCTGTATACCCGTATTTTACTCTGTGCAATTTTATCGTCAAGTCAAAATCACTTCTGGAAGTGGAATGAGAGATAATCATAGTATGCGCCGAGAGTTTATAAAATCTTTACATTTATTGATCCAAGTTTTGCCATATACATACATCATCCCACTAATTATCCCTGCCATTTATCAATTACCATCATTTGCATTAATTTAAAATGGTCCGGTCAGGGAGGTTCAAAATGATTTGCTGCTATGTTGCGGTCGAAGCTAGCGAGAGAATTCAAAAAATTTGCCATTGGCTGAAGAATGCAAGTTTAATGGTGTAACCAATATACTTCTTAATTGTGTGATGGACTGTATCATCATGGAAAAAAGCTGGACAGAACAATCCCTCTATTCGAGAGGAATTTATCCAGGCGGTCCACAAGTCTGGAGCTGGAGAGACTGTGTGATGATACTGATGACGATGATGATTTTGATTTCGTTGATCATTTCAACCGTGCTCTTGAAATCAAGTGAGCTCCAAAACGAGGATGATATTGCGTAGTTTACTGTTTTAAATCATTTTACTTGGCTCTACAATTTGTAAAATGGAGTGCATTGGTGATTGGATGGCGTATGGTTCGACTGTTTAGAAATAATTTTGTCCTTGATGCAAAACAAAATGATGAACCGAATGACGCTGGTCTGGTTGATTTCAAGTATTGGATCATTATAATAGTGCATGTAGGAAAAATACATGTTGATATATCGCGTTATGAGGATTATCATCAGTGAGCTCTCCTGGGGACAGGCATGGGATGAGACGGCTTGGGGACACCTAAATCTTCTTAATCGAGGTTAAACAAAGAACAATTGGCTCTCAATAGTAAATAGTAACGGGCGTCTGTGTATAATAAAAGTGTCAAGTCATATATAGTTAGGTTGATTTATATGAATTTTTTTCAACATTTCATTAAAATCAAGCAATCTTGAAGAAAATGATTTTTTAATTGAAGCATTTTTTTTATTCTAAAGTGCTTCCAATATAAATCAGCAACATAAAATTGGATGCATAATTTAAAAATCCTTTTTTGCTATATTTTGAAAGGATTAAGCTATAATTCCATTTTGCAAGGAACTATTTTCCTTTCCCGAGGCCATCTCACTTTCCCCCACTTTAAATTGCAGAAGGATGAAAAGATATGTTGCAATCATGGTCATTGCCTAGAATAAATCAGTCAGCACATCATTTAACTGAACCTTCAACTAATCATATCATCATATGCATTTAAAGTCAATTTACTCACGGAAAGCACCGTCCGATAATTAATGGCTGTGAAGCTCACTGGACAAATTGTAGGTGGGTTGGAAACTGCCTTCGTGTAATGCAAAATTATCTATACGAAAGAAAGGTTTTTTGTACATCACGTGTATATTATTTTATCTGAACCTTTTTCAATGCACATTTTTTATTAATTAACAAAATCATTACCCTAAATTCCAGCTGAGGACGGAGCTTAGTTTTGAAATTATGCAAACGCAAAATCGACTTCTGGGCCTTATATTAAATAGTTCAAGTTAAGGTACATTAGTATTAAAAATCTTTACTTTACAATGATCTTCGATTCACAAATTGGCCTTTTATCGGCGTCCACTTACCTCCAAAGTCATTTGAGAAGCATTATGACACGCCAAGAAGAAGCAAATTGCTGGAATCATAATACATATTCGGAATCGTGACCAAGATCACATCCCAATAGCTATAAGTGACGTGAACACAACTGAGGAAGCTATTTGCCAAAATTATGACAAGAGACACTATAATACAACACAGCAATGGGATCCCAAACGCTTCATTATATTTCCTCACAACAGATTCCATCTTGGAATGCATCTCCAGAATGCTCTCAATCTTGTCGGAAAGCTCAATCTCGCTTTGCCCCACATTGTTCTGATTTTGCCTCTCCTTGAGTTCATCCTCTTTCAACATATCCTTCAAGATTGTGAAGCCCACCCTCAACTGCTTAATAATTGATAGAATGTAGTAAAAATAGCAAAGTCTTGGAACAGTCATTGCACAGATACCGATGCCACAGCTTGATATTAAAATCAGTGTTGAAAGGAAACCCGTCTCGGAATCGTAAAAGGTCATCGCATGATAGAAACAGGAAATGGACAAGGTCTCCACCAACATTCCAACCAACATCAGCCCCATTTTGTTGACACTTCGTATTTCCGCTTCAAAGTATCTCCTACTTGTTGTCGATGTGATAATCCCACCGTTGACAAATGGAGACAAAGTCTCGTTCGAATTTGAAGGTCGGATTTTTAAAAACTCACTGGCTTCATTCACAATCTCCTGTAAAATTGCGTTCAGCCTTCTCTGGAAAACGATTGCAGACCTTCGAAATGCTATGGAGTAGATTACTATGGTCTTATCCAGAACCAAAATGAAGGAGGTTATGACAGCACTGGCGTAACCCTCAGTTTGGGTAATTGGCCCCATCATCTTATCCATGATTTCTTCTTTATGAATTAAATAGCTCCAGACTAAGATCACTGAGATGAAGGTGTGTAGATAAATGAAAAACATTGGAAGGCTCGTCCATTTGAAGGAGAACTCATTGTCGAGTTCGGATAGCGTGAGGGGAAACATGCCAATAATTTGCGAGATTTTTAACGGCCAATTGAGAAGCTCTTTGAGGGTGGGTCGAATGGACAGGTTTTGAGATGTGTAATATGTTACGGCTCTCATTTTGTCAAAAAATTCTGAAATTTTTGAACTGCGAACGATGGATGTTGTGAAGAAAGGTATACTAATTTTGGTGGTGGCGATTCACAGAGCAGAGATCGATAGGAACAACCATAAAAACTCTTTCTGCTACCAAAAAAAGTTTGAGACATTTGAGTCCAATGTCCAATAAGATGATGTATTTACTTTACTTTCTTATATCGAGAAAGTTGTCAGGAGATCGATGCGTCATTATTATCTTTTATCTTATCGTTATTCAGCAAGAACCGGAACAAACAAGTAATTAGCCATATCGCAAAATAACTTAGTTTTTGCCCGTCATCTTATTACTTAAATAGGGTAAACACCAATCAAATTACAACGTAATCAATCATCATCCTCATCATCCATTCATAATATAAATCACGCAATCATACAACTTGATTCTAGATCCTTCAACTCCTTCATATCATATCCATGACTCTGTTCAACAGTTCAACATCGCACCATTGCCTTTGTTCAAGTCTTGCACCCAACACAGCTTACTTTTTTCTAGGTCATCCAGAATGATAAAGAAGATCCCATTCATATGTAAAAAACGATCTAATGATCTCACCTTACCCCCCACGTCAGACACATTCATCTTTGCATTATGCTAAAGTATGGAAGGAGGAAGTGATGCATAGGCAGGTTATCTAGCTTCTGTATAGAAAGGATATCATCTCATGCTCAAGAGATGAGGGAAAAAACGTACGTAAAGAGAGAAGCTACGTTTTACACACATCAAAAAAGTGCTCAAAATGAGAAGAGGCCCATTTATATTAATTGCGCTGGATAAATAAATAAATAACTTGAGCCAGTTTTATTTCAATTTTATTTAATAAAACAGAAATTTTGAAGTAATTTGTTTGTTTTTTAGTTTAAACTTTAGAGCTCTAGAGCTGTAAGTATTCCAGGTAGGAAAGTCTTGACTTTTGCTGGAAATTAAATCATTTGTATTAGTCAGTAGTGAGTAGTAGTTAGATAGATTGAAAAAAATTAAGTATCGAGAAATTCAGGATTGAAGATTTTGGAACAATATACTGGAAATTTTTAGTTAGTTAAATTGGTAAGTATAATTAAGTTTTCAGTTTTTAAATTTTGTGATAAGTTTGAAGTTATGTGAGCGAGCCCAGCTGGTTGGAGCGTGCGTACACATGGAGCATCAGTGACCAGCTGTTTTAATTTTAGCATAATAAAATGTTATGTGGTTTTAGCTTAACAGGGGTTGCATTAAATTAGGACGCTGATCATTGTAAAGGAGCAAGCTACTAGTGACTTTAGAGAAGAACTGTCAGAACAGATTTCGAACCTTGGTCGCAGCTAGTGAAGTGCAACGAATCAACAATGGCTCGTCACAGAAATGTCAGGACTATGAACTATGATGATGGTTAGTTGACACGCAAGCAATTAGTGAATTTTATGAATGTTTGAATGAACTTTAAACTAAATGCAAAACAGGAGCTGCTAATAAGGCTGGTTTTTTAAAATTAATTTTAGACTACGAAGGCTACGATGACGTTTATGGGCATTCTGTGGAAGATGACTATTGCGTCAGTCCCAGTGGTAAGGAAAGGAACTATTTTCGAACTTTGAATTGAAACGTCGATCATGTCATTTCAATACAATAATATTGCATTATACTTAATATGATTCGTGTCATTGTGTGTTTCCAGTGTCCCAGTTCATCTACGACCGATCCGGTTCCAGAGCCCCTCAGATGAACCAGTTTTTTGGTCCAGATGAGAATATCACAGAAGAGCCGGAGGAAGATGGGAACAAAGATTTGGAAACAGAGAAAACCCGTCAGAGGCTGGATTCGTTGACACTAAACTCGGCAGTGGACGAAGCCGTAGCAGACCTAGTACCTGAAGAAGAGATTTTGTTAAAGTCTTGCCTAAATGAAGTCTACGATGTTGTTGGCGACTCTTTTCCTGACAGTGTTATAATATCCCACATTCTTCACAATAAATTCAATAAGGAAAAAGCGCTTGATGGTCTTCTCAGCGGAGCGCATGTGGATCCTACGTCGTTATTATCAAGTAAGTCTTTTGTGAATAACAATTTTAAAAGTATAACAACATGGATTGTATCAGATGATGAACCATGAATAACTTTTACACTTTGTCATTCACTTCCCTAGGTCAACCAAAGAGGCTTAAATCTCAGCCAGACAGTACCCCAACTATGGTGAAGCCCCAACCGGTCAAACCTAAACAGCCAGCTATTAAAGGTAACAATTTATTTTATAAACCAGATAAATTAATAGTCTATGAACGTTGCTCTGAAATGAAATTATAATTTAATTTATTATGTTTATTTTTTTTCATGAATTTCCCTCGTCCCGTGTCCTCATCTCATTGTTTCGCCATTTTTTTAATCAACCATGCTTTAATCTTGCTTGTGGAACTTGCTAAGGTAAGATTTAATTCTGAATGAATGTTTAAAGAGTAATAGTATAAATAAGAATGGGTTGGCGAAAACCATCACAGCGATAGCAGGGAATTCGGTTAACTCCTCTACTACCCTAACAGCAGCATTGTCAGAAAAAGAAGTCCAGATATTATCCCCAGTGTCCCTGTTAGAAAGTTTGGCCTCTGATCATTACAGTAAATATGTAAGTGTATCTAGTGACAAATCGGATGGAACTACAGACACAGATGGTGACGAGAGTCCCAAATTGAACTCAACTCCAGTACCAGCAGCTGTGACGAATCCATTACTAGGAACACGGAACCCACTGTTATCAATGAAGACGGATGTTAATAGCAATCCCTTAACAGGTTCTGGCATCTCGCCATTTTCTAAAATGATGCCAGGCGTGGCAGATGCAAATCCCTTTGGGTCTACTTCTGAGAAAATGGAGGGTTTGAACTCCATTTTTCAAAATGGAATGTCTTTATGTTGCGTGAATCCTCTTCTAAATGGAGCTAGTAAAATCGGCCTCTTCAGTAATCCTTTACTAACTGCTCAAAACTCGGAATCAGGGATGCCAATAATTACTCCAAAGCTGCCTCTAACTTCGCCAAACAACAGTCTTTCAAAAGGATCACCGGTTGGCTTTGCTAATCCATTATTGGCCTACCAGAAAATACCTATCATCCCAAAAATTATGGAAACGGTCGTCGTAAAAACATTTGAGGAACTTACGGAAGCTGAAAATAAACCTCCTGTGCCCATCATTGTGAAACCGCCTGCGGTCATTGTCAGCGTCAAACCTACGCCAGCTCCTAAAGTAGAACCTCTTCCACTTCGTTACAAATTGAAGAAGAGACCTAAGCCGGAATACGACTCAATAATTTTGCTTCCTACGCGCAGCAAAAGACCGACACCCCAACCCTTGTCATTTCCCGAACCTTTTGACAACTCTCTGTTTGACAGATCTCTTATAAAACAGGAGCCTTCTTGTATTGGCTCTCGCTTAGGTCGACGACCTTTATATAAATGTGTTGTTTCAGTTAATGCTGACAGTGGACCAACCAAAGCGGCAAGCACCAGTGGAGCAGCAGCCGCAGCTTCGTCTTCCTCCAAGGCTGATAGGGTGAAGGTTGTTCCGGCTGCGTCTGGAAAGGCTGTAACTGTAGGATTTAATATTCAGAAGGAGAGATCCGTGACACCTTCCCCTATTCCAGATACTTTACAGACTGGCCAACAGGCTCGAGCAAGCGGTCCATCACCAGTGAGCTTCAAGCAGGATCAAAAGGCGTCAAAGTGAGTTTGAATCTTTTCATGTCCAAAAAAATTTTTATGTTGTTTTCAAAAATATTTGCAAACGTAATCATAATATAATATTGTATTTTTTGTTTTGTGTTTTAGGAAAAAGGAATTTAAACCTGAAATTGCGTTACAGGAATACAGCAAGGAAAGAGGAACCTCAAAAGATCTTCTCAATCTGTTGGTGATTGGGCATGTGGATGCAGGAAAGAGTACACTTATGGGTCACGTACTATTTCAGCTAGGTCAAGTTAACAAAAGAGTTATGCACAAGTTTGAGCAAGAGTCGAAAAAACTAGGAAAGCAGTCGTTTATGTACGCTTGGGTGCTTGATGAAACTGGGGAAGAAAGGTAATGAAAATTGTCCTACCGATAAGCTTATTTGGAAACTTTATTTTTTAATCTTTCTGAACTTGCTTAATATAATATAGTATGAGTAATATATGCTTTTGGTTTTTTATTGATATAGGTCGAGAGGGATCACGATGGACATTGCACAATCAAAATTTGAAACCGAAAATAAAACCATAGCTTTGATGGATGCTCCTGGTCACAAGGATTTCATTCCAAACATGATTACAGGCGCTTCCCAAGCCGACGTCGCCATTTTAGTGGTTGACGCAACAACTGGAGAATTTGAGACTGGTTTCGAAAGCGGTGGTCAAACTCGAGAACATGCTCTCCTCGTCAGATCTTTAGGTAGAAGTCGGAATATTGTTTTGCACTGATTGACAGAGTTTAAATGAAATTGTCGCTCTAAAAAATGTTTGTACTCTTTGTTTAATTTTCAGGTGTGACGCAGCTTATCGTTGCTGTTAATAAGTTAGACACAGTTGGATGGTCCAAAAATAGATTTGACGAAATCAAAGCACGTCTAGCAACCTTCCTCAGTAGAAACGCTGGTTTTAGGGAGAGTGACCTGACATTTGTCCCTTGCAGTGGACTACAAGGGGAGAACTTATGCCAACCTTCCAGTGAAGAGGCCCTCACCTCCTGGTACCAAGGACCCACTTTAGTCAAGGCAATAGACTCATTAAAGCCTCCAGAACGGCCGGTTGGCAAGCCGCTTCGTATTAGTGTCAACGATGTGTTCAAGGGACAAGGTGGACAATGCGTGGGAGGACGAGTTGAAACGGGAATGGTACAAGGTGGCGACAAAGTAATGGTGCAGCCTATTGGAGAGATTGTCACAGTAAAAAGTAAGTCTGACGGGGGATGTGATATGAATTAGAAAATATTTTGATTGTAACTGATGTAATGATAAGTGGAATAGCAAATCAAGTCGTTTTTATTTAAATTTTTAAAGGCATATCCATGGAGGAAGGGATGGGTCCAGTAGCTTTTGCTGGAGATCCAGTTCTTATCTCCCTAACCGGTGTGAGCGATGCCAACATCTTGGGTTCCGGATGTTTGCTCAGTGATCCCAACCATCCGTGTCGAGTATCGTCTACCTTCCAGGCCCGAGTAGTTACGTTTGATGCGATGACCATCCCTCTTACCAAAGGTTTTACTGGAGTTATGCATTTGGGATCTTTACAAGAACAAGTGATAGTGAAGAAGCTCATTAGTCAATTGCACAAGGGGACCGGAGAGGTGGTCAAGAATAAGCCGCGATGCTTAATGAAAAATTCTAACGCTTTGATTGAGCTAGAATGCTCAAAGCCGATTTGCATAGAAGAATTCAAGTAAGTGTTGAAATTTAAAAAAAATACAGTTTAAAAACATTATATTATTAATTATGGTTTCAGAGATAAAATATATTATTTAACTGTTTTGTTTTCAATTGTCCCACAGGAACGTTAAGGAATTGGGAAGATTCACGTTGCGCTACGCAGGGGTAACAATTGCCGCTGGGGTAATAACAAAGGTTTGCTGAAATTCTTAGCATTTTTGTATGCTCAGTTTACTTAATATTCTACGATGAAACAAATCCTTCTAAATGTCTGTCCCTGTCGAATTCCGAATTTTACATCCTAAAAACATCAAGATTTCCATTTGTAATTTTAAACAATAAATAATAATACATGTGCTAAATAAATACTCTAAAATTTTACGCTGTAAATACTCGGTAATGACTCTGAAATAATTTTACCTATTGCATGCTTACATCTAAAATTGAAATAACAGAACAAATTGCACTGGACAATAAATTACAAAAGTAAAATAAAAATATAAAGAGAATCATGCCATTGTTCGTTAAAATTACAAAGCAATTTAATAATTTAGTAAGTTTTCTCCTTATCTTTGAACACACGCAAATTTGCCCATTTACATTTATAAATTAAAATGGATTTGTAAGAATAATTATTTTTCTACTACACTATAACTACATTTTTAACGACCGTTTAATGGTCTTGGCAGGGCTGCATGTAAACTGATAGCAGGTAGGATTCGAAGTCCCCTTCAGCCCACGAATAATTCTTTCGCTCCACGTATTTCTAACGAGGAGCCTTTCCAGAGTTCTGAAATCAAGACAGTAGAAATACGCTTAAAACTATAATTAAAAGGAAAATGGCATTTTGCATCTGCCTTTGCATGTAAGGTTTAAAATACGTTTACTCACGACGGTATCCACGAAGTGTATGCATAGCCTCTAGAAATTCTCGACAATTCACATGACATGCGCTCCACACACTCCTCCGATGTCAGCACCTCCCTCGCCATTAGAATGCTGTTGTACTGGCTTGATGAAGTCAAGGATCTTCCAAGCGGGGTTGAGATCACGGGGATGGGAAGCAGAAGAACCAGCAGTAGAATGAAAACCACCATGGCCAATGGCGCAAGGATCAATGACTTGAAAATCAAACTCCTACCGTAATCGTCTGCAACGAAAAGGAAAGTTAAAGATAAATGATACCAATATTTTCTAACCTTTCATTTTTGTTAAGCGGCAGAAATTACAAAGTTACGTAATACCATGTACGCTTCTTCTTGATGCTGTCAACACTTGGGCTTCTGGCGCCACTGCTCCGGATCGCTTCATGATTCTGCTGCTATACTCCGAGAAATTATTTGCACTGCCAGCGCGGGGCAACCCTGCTGACCTGGAGTGAACCGCAGTTCCCCTCGAGGTTCCAGCATAACTCAAGCATAGCAAACTGCACAAAACTAGGAAGACGCCGAATGGCCAACAAAACCGCTTTAGACAAGGTTTATACATTCTCTCCAATTTCAATACTTCCGTGTTAAAAATGTCACAAGCTATTTCGTGAGGATATTTCTCACTCCTCGAGAATGACAATGAAACAAAGTCACGCAACCTGTCACAATACAAGCTCACATTTTTTAATAGTCTTCACGCGTCAAATGCAAATGAGTGAGAGCACCTCCACCTCACTTTTGAAACTGGCCAACTGATAAAAGATCAAAAATGGTTTTATACTTTCAACATCTATATTTCTGTAAATAAACAATAGTTTAAAAAATAGTTTCACTGAGACCATCACTCATCTCCATCTTCTCGGTATGACAAGAAAAACTAACAATGAGAGAGATATGTGAGGAGGAGGAGGGGGAGAAAGAGAGAAAGTAAAACTAGGTGATGGGGTCATTTATATGATCATCATCCAATGCAAGCATAACCTCCTATTTAGAAGCCATGTTTAGTTATTTTTTCATAGATAAGATCCGTTTTCTATTTCTATTAATGATATGAGCATAAAAAATCCTAATAATAGTCGCGGTAGACATGTCCCTTTTTTATTACAGATCTTCTTCAAACAATTCTTCATTACATCCATATTTATATTCATTAGAGCTTTGCGATGCAATAATGCCATCAAATCCGAAGCTCAGCAAAGCATAAAGATATAAAGAGTATTTTCGCATTATATGGTCAATGCACTAAACACTGTCATTTCTTCCCAAGCCAACACCATATATTACTCATCCCGGAAACCCTATCTGATAGTGAAGGGATGAGAGCTAAATGAAAAGATGAGTGGGCAGCGCAGCGGGAGCATTTTGATGCCGGTATTACTATCATTTGTCAGTTGATTATTATTTTATTATATAGGATTATAATGCCTATTAAAAAATGCAACATGCTTGTAATTATAAATATTATTCAAACTGATGATGATAACGCATCGGTCATCATCATTCCACTTCCGATGTCCGATACTAAAGAACCCCACCTGCTTCTCATCAATTCATCTTCCTTTGCAAGAGCCGAGTCGAGATTAGAGTCGCGTTTGTTGACGGGGATGACTTGTCATAAAGCCACGGTGGAGGTATTATCATCAGTCGTGTCTTCTGCTGTTTTTTTTTGTCAAGCTCAATGAGAAGTGAGTAATCAAGGGATAAATGAAAATAAATAGTTTCAAAAACCCTTTTAGCCAAAGTACCATGTATTAATCACAGGGATGAGATGGCGTTTTACTACCAGACTATGTAATTAGATGCACTTGATCATGATATAAAAATGAGATGGGAGGGGATGAGACTATGAGACGGACACTTTCTCAAAGTCAATGGCTTAAATCGATTGTCTGCAAATTAGCAGGAGTATTGACTCAACGAGAAGGATTTGTTTCCTGTCTAAATATTAATGAGAATGACTTTCAGTTTTTGGCTTGACATGCTATAAAAGCTAAAAATATAAAGGCTTTCTTTCATATTTCTTGACAGATCATCATTTTTTTACTCCGAATTTTTCAGAGAAGTGAGCTTGGATATGACTGACTGACTCTGCTCAAGAGGAAAATGAGGTTAAGAGAAAATATACTTAGGTAAACATAGCTAATTGGTTATGAATTATGATTATTGATTTGGCTACGATTAGAGTGAAACGATGGTCCCTCCTAACTACTTAAATAATGGGGGCTTTGACCGGGCCGACAAATCAACTTGGATTTTAAAAAATATATGAAACGGTCAATCGATAAGGATTTAAAGGTAGTTTAGAGAGCTTCAAGTTAGGGTTTGTATGGTTTATATATTTTTTGTACTATTTATTGACTAAAATCTTTGGCATTTATAAATCAGTATGTAAAAATAATTATATTTAGCAGGAAGATTGGATTACTCAGTATGTAAGTAGGTTTTTAGTCTGATTTGAGGACGGAACCGGACATGGATATTTTGCAAAGGGGGAGTCCCTCGATGACTAGTGTTTGTTATTTGAGTGTAGCCGAATCTAAAGGTTTGGGAATCCAATCGCCTGAATTTTATTAACCTGAAATGAAGAGAGAAATGGAAAGGGTTAGTGAGGAAGTATTAAGAAAGTGATTATGTAATTTAATTAATCAAGTAGGTTATCTCACTTGGAATTTAGCGCGTAAACTGAACAATTCAAGAAACTGAGACACATTTTCTGGAGACTGGATGACCGTAGTGGAGTGGATTAGGAGTTATTGGAGGCAGAGTTGAGACTTGCAGGAGTGGTGGACGCGGTATCTCCCTCTCTGCGGACCCAATCATGTTTTTCGATCCGATCTAGGGTGATCCGTTGGGTGATGTCTGGCTCCAGAACGTTGCGCACGAGTTGGGTGAGGACTGGAGAGAGGACGTCCTTTACTCTGGAACGGAAGTCCCACCTCCGGGCCAACTGGTCCTTGAGGAGCTTCTTCAAGTTGGAGTCATCAAATGGCATGGTTGCGTTCACCATGATGTAGAGAATGATCCCGAGAGACCAGACGTCAGCGAGCTTGGGATTGTATGGGGTTCCACTCACCACTTCCGGTGCGGCGTAGGCGGCAGAACCACAGTAGGTTTGACTTAAAACGCGCTTTCCTGCAATAGGTGAATTGAAAATGATGATTATTTTAACAGTTTATTTTAGGGATGCAATTGGCAATTACATTTTTTGTCTGATTAAACATGAAGCATACCGTCAGAATCAACACAAAAGCGAGCAAATCCAAAATCCGCCAACTTGACATTCCAGTGTCGAGATAGGAGGATATTCTCACATTTCAGGTCCCGATGTGCAATGTTCAGAGAGTGAAGATACTGCAGGCCTTGCACCATCTGCCGGAACCAGATCTTCGCTTGTCTCTCCGGCACAAGTCCATTTTGTCTGATAAAGTCCAACATGTCCCCATTCTCAGCATATCGCATGAAGATGAAGACCCTCGGACCCCGCTGCAATATACTATGGACTTGGATTATGTGCGGGTTCTCGATCCGCGTAAGGATGTCCAGCTCCCGAGGGAAGAATTTATCGAGAAAGTCCTTGGGCGCTCGCTCCTTGTCGAAGATTTTGCAAGCTAGTTTTACCCGTCGACCCCCTTCGCTGTATTCGCTGAGGTGGACGGTGGCATAAGAGCCTTGGCCAATCTTTCTTGAGATGACGTAGCCCTTTTTCTCCAGCGCATTCACCTCTGAGCTGGTAGGGCTCATGATGTTTGCAGACCGGGAGGTTGACATCTTGGCGGCCTCCTTCGTTCCCTTCCTAATATTCTCTTGTAAAATGCGTTGAAATAAATTGTCCAGATCTGCGCAAAAATGGAAAAAAAATTTAACTAGCTATTCTTATACCTTCCTTATCCTTCCCTTATCGTTTTACTTCAAATATTTTAAAGATGTTTAATTTTTGTAAAAAAATGTTATCATTTCATTCCTATCTCCATAGGATATTGAAATACCTTGATCTTAACGTAAGTTCATTGTTGCTTATCGGGCGGTAAAGTGGTTATCCAGTCCCTCTCCAAATATCGGCACCAGTCTCCAGAGGATATTTTGACTGCTGATTTACAAATTCTTAAAATTTCCAATTATGACTTTCTTCTCCAATGTAAGTTAGAAATGGCGACAGTGAGGGCCCTAAAGACTACTGGAATTGTGAGCTAACCTAATCTACTTCCTAAGCTAAATATACCAAATTAGGATTTTGCTTTTGTAAAAATGCCACATTTCATTAATTTTGCCATTCATGCATCCAAGTGATTTAGGGCAACATTTATATTTTACCTTGACAACTTCTTATTTGCCGGGGGCATGGATGTCGCTTAGCTTCCGAATCCATGTTTCCAGCGGTTTTGTTCATATCTCCACCACCACCGCGTTTTGAATCTATACAGAAGGGACCCCAACTGTCATGTGTGCGGTCGGATGTCATGGTCTGGTCATCTACCCAAACACCTCAATTTTACATTTCCTTTTGCATGACATGACATGATTATCACCATCTTCACTTTTTGGCGTGCTGCAAAATGATGATGATGATTAGGGAATTAAAACGGTGATGGCATTTACTTTTTTTTCCTCTTCTTCCCTGTCTCCCCAAATACGAAGGCTCTTGATCTTGATGACGAGACCATAATCATCATAATCATAGCAGAGGAGCCCACCACAGCGAGAATAAAAGTCAACAAGTGCACATTATCTTAGTAGGTATATCCTCGGCTTATCATCATCCCCATCATAAAGTTCATAATGATCAGTCTTGTGAAGGGGATTCAGTTCAGCCACAGCCCGAGAATCTCCATTTTCGTGAAAAGGCCCATGAAACATGGCAGCCAAATGATGTTTTGCGAATGGGGAAAAATATAACTGGGCAAGACGAAGAGTAATGATATGAAATGAAACTAGTTTTCCCCCCTCTTCAAAAATAAATGTCAGTTATTTTGCTAAACTTTGTAAGGAGTAATTGAAATAAGTGCAGAAATATTTTTACTCTTGTTGAAATAAATGAGATCCATTTAAAGTCAAATGCGCGCAAAGGCCTCGGAGAAGGATGTATATCCCATCTCATGCAAAACTGTTTCAGCTTCAGACTTTGAACAATTTTTATAAACAAGGTTAGCAAAATTAATACTTGTCTGATTAGCCACTATAGCGCTGAGACACGCTCAGGCTGCTGATGTTGTGGCTGTTATTAAGAAATTATTTTTGTTGTGAAAAAAAGTTCGTTTTTTATATCCTGATTTTTAGGGCATAGACATGACATGGATGGAGCGGAGACTTGAGCTCCTCCTTTGACATGCCAAAATAAGAATTTAAAGCTTTCGGATCCTTTCATCTTGCTCGTCCAATGTCGAATTTAGCCCTGCAATATAAATTCCAAGTGAATAAACCTGCAACAGAAGAGAAGAATAAATCCTCACAGCCGGATTGAAAGTATTTTTTTTTCTCGCAAACTTCATTTTTGTTTATAACGCCGTCTCCCATATTAGTCATTTCTCCATTTAGGTCCGAGTTGGAGACTCTTCATAATCATAAATATCCCGTGAACAGTGCAAAAATAATTTGTTTCTTCATTTGCGAAAAGCATCTACTGTCACATTAAAACAAACCGCAGTAGGTAATTAAAAGAAATATTAGACTGGCCAAATATGGTCATTTATCAACCTCGCCTCCCACCCTCACCTTTTTATCATTTAGGTCTACATACATTCTCAAGTGAGCCTTTTCCCCAGTGCACTAATTTCAATCAAGGAGATCATTATCTGCTCAAGTCCGTATTATGCATAACCTGAAATATAAGGCAAACACGGACCTCTCATCATCCTCACCCTTCATGATTCATTTGTGTAATTCAGGTAGATGCACACATGTCATCCCTTTTTCGTTCCCTTCCCAAGATATATACTCCTGCTGCTCCACATCCACT
>JAQGAH010001282.1:0-15998 GCA_034696885.1 Lepidocyrtus paradoxus
TGGTGCTCCTGATCCCTTATTAGTTTTGTTGGAACGAGACCGCTCCAGTAATTTTGTCCAAATATTAGTTGCAAGTTAATCAATGCCAAATACAAATTGCTTGGAATAAACATTTTTGTTGATTTCAAAGATAATTTAACGTATTCAAAAATTTCAACTTAATACGAATGAATTTATGGCGCTTTAATACAATAAAATTTGTTAGTCTTACTTATCCTTCTTTACAGTTCATGAGCAAGGATTGGTTTCATTCCAAGTTATTCCCCTCGATGATCGCTTCATACACATCCAATCAAAAACGTATTCAAACTGAATGACTGAAAGTTAGTTCTGAAATATCCGGATGTTTTTCAAGTATCAGAGAGAGAGAGAAGAAAAGGGTTAAATCGATTACTAAGTAAACATATTATAACACAGGAGGACATCGCGTCACAACCACTTCAAAAATCACGGTGCGTTTTAAAGTTACACCGAGTTATGCCAATCAATCGTTCCAACTTGTGTGCAGGAAAGGATATGAAATACGTTAGTTGTTAGTTTTAATTTGAGAAAAGATTCATCCCAGGCTTTAATAATAACCTTCAGAATTGTATGGGGAATATAATGACGTAAAATAAATTGCCTATCAATATTTCGCAATATGACGCAAACGCACAGGTAAATAATTCTTTTTGTAGGTTACGATTTATTTTATGTCATTGTATTACCAATGATGTTCTGAGGGTTATTATGTCGCAATTTTAATAGAATAAATTTCAAGGTTTGAAGGTCATTGTCATTATATAAATGCGTGAGTGTGTTATATCTATCAAAGAACACTGTTAGGACAAATACAAGTTACGAATAGTCTGACGATTACGCTTCCCATTTTTTTGATTCTTTATATGACCCATGTGAACTCTTATTAGCACATCATCAACCATTATTCAGCCTATCTAGCGGCCAAGAAAGGATGGGATGGATGACATTTTTTGCAATCTTTTTTTCACTTGTACTTTCCGGACTCCTATCATCAAGTAAAAGGTATGCATTTAAGAATTAGCCATGGTGGATTGTTTGAAATGTATAGGGTTTATATTCATTGACGGCAGCATTGTTTTTTATTTTCAGGTTTACGTTGCTACAGATGCATAGAGTCCAAAGAATGTTATAGAGATCCAACTAAATTTATTGAGCACAAGTCCATCTCCATCCAATGAGACCAGCTCTGAATGGTTATGTGCTACAGCGAACACTTCCCGCTTCGGCCAGGTAGCTCGCAGGGGTTGCATCTCTCCGGATGAGTTGAGCTGCTATCTGAGCAAAACCGGGTTCCCTGTATTAGAAAGGCCACTTAAGGGGTCTCATGTCCATACACTTAGCAAGATGGAATACCGTGAGTCACATTTGTTAACATCTGTATCAGAGGAAGTTTTTAATCATTGAGAGGGAATGATAATTATATAGGGATTATTATTTAAAGTGGATTGTTACAATGCGGCAAAGAATATAACTAATTCCGACTGCCCTAATTCAACATGTCAGACAGACAATGCCAATCAGCGATATTACATATACACATGCGAAAAACATCTTTGTAACTATGTGCCTTTACCAGGATGTAAACCAAATCCAATGGATATATAAAGTAAATATGGATACTGGAAGTCATCAAAAGGTAGCCGAAAACGTGTGATTCGCCAAGAAAAGGTTTGATTCTATCGAAGCGTCACTATGTTGTTACGTTATATGGCCATTGTCGTAATGCAAACTACGTGTTTTAGTTCTCACTACAATACCATCAATTTATCTTTGTTACGATTCAAGTTAGCTTAATCTAAAAATATACTCAATGAAACCAGAGACAAGTAATGTCACTAAAATACATTCTTAGCTGGAACTGTATTTGGTGGAGTCATACAAATCTGAAATGGCTTCCCTTCAAAATGATCCTCTTTCTCTCTGTACATATGTGTAAGTTTTATCTTTATTCCTAATCCTCCTTCATCCTTGTCACGGCGATTAATATCGACTCGAATATTGAATCCAAACCCATAATCACATTCATGTTTCACATTATGTCAATGCTTTCATTGATTTCTGAGTATCAAAGGATTTCGAACATTGAATTCTGATCAGAACCTGTTTAGATCAATGAAAATTTAAACTTTGCCCGAAACCGTTGTACAGAACTATTCGATTACATGATGATAACCCATTTAAACGAAGATTGAGTGAATATAAATATACATTATAAATTATTAACAGGTATCATCATGTCATATACATTATCAGGTTATGTGACGCATGCGACAGTTGTTAATTCTTCATGACATGGCCGCTATGATCATGTCATCATACACTTGACATACTATACATTAATGAAATTTTATTTGGACAAGGCAAGTATGTACTTGTCAATCTACGTGTACCCTGTATTTAACTTTTATCAAAGGATGAATCATTCATTGGATGTGTCCAATCAATATTCGAGTTAAAGTTGATATTTGTAATTTACAATGAATAAAATGTGAGTTTCAGTTTTAGCTAGTTTCCATTTCATTTCTGACAAAGTTTCAGATTTTAAAGATAAAGTCTAAGATAAAATCGATCACGAATTGGCTGTTCCTTCGAGTTTGATTAAATCAGTTTTATGATTTGACTTACTGATATTTCATCTGTGGCCTATTCATAAACTGATTAACACAGCTCGAAATTTCTTCAATCGACAGTTATGGAAAATTTATTGAACTCAATCAATTCATCAGACGAAAGGCAACATATTATTATTAATATGATTATATCTACTCCAACCTTTTTCACATTCCAAAAGACCAAAATCCTAACAAACTTTTGACATTCACCTTCTGCTTTTGAAAATTGAAGCAAGACGATTTGGAAACCCTGATTTTATTACATTAAATTTCTTAATTTAGAAAAATACTTAAAGTGATTTCAGAAATGTTGGAAAATTCGTTACCCCTTCTTTCCCGTATTTGCCAACAGGCTAGAATCCTCAACAGTTTTCCAATCGGTTTTAACTCCCATTCGGAATCATTATATTTGGTAACCGATAAAATTGAGCTCCGAAAAGCTCAATTGAACTGGTACTTCTTCAGGATAATAAGTGCTGCCATATTGGCACAAGTAGCTTATGAGTTCATTTCCAAAAGCGACATGCCAACGATGTCTAAACTGGAGGTTATCTTCCTATCCTGCATACTGCTGATCTGTATAACCCATGTGGAGAAGTGCCAAAGAAACGTCGCGCTGTTTGTTGGCTATGGAAATGCAATTCTCAATTTGCACAGACGCTTCAGTCGCACATTCCACTGGAGGTCATCATCAACACAATGGAAGATCCTGGAAATGCTCAACCTGATATTCGCCTACGCCATATACTATACCGGGTGGACTTTCTCATTCTGCATTGTCTTTGGCATACATTGGGGCAACCCGTGCAAGCCAACCCTATTCGGATATTGGTTGTTGGATACTTCCACGTGTCAAGGGGCCTGGAGTGTTACAAAACTGGGAGTTCTTGTACTCAATCTTTGGGTATGGTTCACTGCGGTTTCGGTCATACCATACATTCTTGGAGTTCATTACACGCTGTGTGTAGGAGGCATTCGCCACCTGTTGGAAATCTACGACAAAAATGCTCCTTCAACGGGAAAAACATTCAAGATGAAACTCTGTAAAAGCTACCGAAGCGTGGAATTGTTGTCCAAACTAGGAAACGAAATTGGGTCCGGGATTTTGATGGGGATCTATATCTGCATGCCGATAGTGATGTACTCTCTATCTCTAACATTGTTGATTCGCCTTGACTTCACCCCAAACAATTATCTAGCATTTGCATTGTTCTCCACTGTTGTGATTGACGAAGTCCCTGCAATGACTATCAGCTTGGGAGGGATGGTCGCATTGCATGTCCAGTCCAAAAGAACGCTTGATATTTTCAGGTCATTGGAGTTTCAACAGGGTCTTTCTCGGTGTGATAGGAGATGGCTGGAGAGGTTCGCCGGCTCATGTAAGACGCTGAAGGTGAAGTTTGGCAGCAATAATTTTGTGGATGAAGCAACCCCGCTGAATTGCCTTAATTGGGCTAATTCAGCCACATTCCAAATGTTGCTTGTTGGAGCATAGGTTAGGTAAGGATAAGTATGATTTGGGATCGTCGTAACAAATGACATATTCACTTTATCTATTACAGAGAGAAGTCGATATAAAACATAAAAGGTTAGATATTACATAGTTGAAGTACAATTATATATCATGGTCATGTCTAATATAAATTACTGAATGCAATGTATAAATTATTTAGTGAGTAATGGTCTTTTAATTCACTATTCTGTATAATGCTTATATTTGTATGGCTTCACAAAATAAAAGAATTTTAGGCATATGGTTTACCGCAAAATTTAAAACATCAGTAACCGCGGTGCTCACCACATGGTATTTACTTACCAAAATGTCATTCAGCTTTTCAAAATCTTTCAAAAGGAACTTAGTCAATAAGAGCCAAATCTAGGCCTACAAATGTTCACCAGTTAGCAGGCACTACAATGTTTTCTTCACCTTAGTAGTGAAAACTGAAATTAACACGGATGTATCTCTATATACAATTAAATACGCGATGACTGACCAAGGATGGCAATGGGTGATAATAAGATGGGCAATAATAGAGGGTTACTTGCGGGGTAACCCGTTATTACCCGAAGGCTTCAAAGCGGGTTTTAACGGGTAATGTGGTTGTTTAAACATTAAAGCAGTGTGTATCAGAGGGTTTGATGTATGTATAAAGCCCATACACTTGCGGCCCTAGTTGCGGGGATTTTTTTTTGCACAAGCTCCGCCTTCTTTCTGATGAAAGCGTCCAGTCAAACGTTATTGAACAATGACTTAAGAAGGTATGTACCAGGGAAAACTCATGTCTGCTGCAGATCTGAATTGACACTACGCCGTGGCCAGCAGAACTGATTTCGTACTATTTGTCGTCTTCAAGTCTGGTTTAACAATAGTCGTCTGCAGATCTGATTCTGTATCTGTGATATCTGTTGATACATTTGTTGGTGCACTTGTTAAATTTTAAGCCTAATTATCTCGCAGTAAAGTCAATTGTTGCAGCAGCACTCATCAGTGCTGAATCCTTTCATCCCACGCGTGGATAATTGTGTCGGGAGATATGTATGTAAACTTTGAATGTTTCATGTCCCTTATCACTTCATCATCATTATCATCCAGTTCAAGAGGAAGATTGGATACGCTACTTTTTACCAGGAGAATGCCAACCCTATGCAGATATTAAACCGAATATCTTATCTGAAGTTGGAATATAATGTTTTCTAAAACAATTCTCTGTTTTTGATTTGTGTTCGGTGTTGTCGATCGTTGTTCTAACTTCTTTCAACAAGTTCAACATAACACAATATATGACCTTTATAATTTAAAAAACACTGCTCGAACTCTAAAATAAATTACTCAAATTTTAGACTTTTTAATGCAACAAACTGTCAATTTTACTGTAATAATAATTTTAATCACATAAATCAAGTTCAATTAATAATCAATGCAACAAAAGTTCTTTCCTTATAATATATTTTTTGTCTTTTCATACTAATTTACATTTTCAGACAATCTGATCTATTTATATTTTACTTCAGTGTAATAACCTTGTAACAAGGGTGCTGGTGTTTTGCAATAAATTTAAATAAATAGATGTTAGCTTCTACCATTTAGCAGAGTTCTAGCAGGTACAAAACCTTATTTTTGTGAACGTATTTAATCCACAGAATCATTTTGCTACTGCATCTCTGCTCTAATACTAGTTAAATAAAATTGATAATTTTTACATTTCCTTCAGAACTACCACTTTGCTGCCTTTCCCTAGCCCCCTTCAAATCTCATCCGGATTAAGCTGAAGTAGAACTATCTCCGTTGAGCAAATCAAGCTAGCTATTGACACAAGCAGGTGCCGGCTTATGAGAAACGTTCCGCAAAGATATATTCCAGGCGGTTGATGATCCTGTTTCATCATTTGCTCGAAGCGGTGCAGCTAAATAAAAAATAAATAATTGCATAATAATACGATATGCCTAATGTGCTATAATTATCCAATACTCTGGCTACGTAAATATTGCTACTTTCAATGTCCCAGTGAACTGGGGTTAACAAATGGTTCGCTTACCGGCCAGGAACACTCTAATCCTGGATAGTCAGTTACCACCTGGCCCACATTCTTTGCATGAATATTTATATCCGCAGGGAAGTAGGTGATGATGAAAGTTCTTGAGAGAAAGTACACAAAGGATATATACTTGTAAAAAGATCGGTGAAAGCTGTTCGGATCCGAGGTCGTCTTATTTTCCGTGAGCCATTCCAGAATCTACAATTTTTTAAACTAATTCATTTTACATCATGTTTGCGATCACGTATGGCTATAATTGCAATTTTAAACATCTTCCAGTTATCAATTCTTACGCTTAGCATGAGGCAGTTTAAGTTGACTAAATAACAAAAAAGGATGAGTGGCGAGACAAACCGACTAATCCTTTCCGTTAACATTTTCAACCGTTGGTATTCACAATGAAAGCCTTCCCATGGTATTGACTGCTTGTCGGGTGTATCCAGAGCTTTTTGAATGAGCTTCTGCAGGTCATGAAATTTCTCAGCAATCATGGCAGAAAGAATGACCGAGATTACATTGCCATATGCGCAAGCAAACGTGGTGACCTTGCCAATTATGTACATGGCTAAAACCAAATATTCATTATATTCGAAGTACGCATTCCACTGAGCGTGCTCCATCAGCCAAAGATTGTACAAAAATTGTGATGAAATAACATTGTGATTGATCTTATTAATGGGAGGAGACATGAACTTTGAAAGTGCAATGCGGACATCGAAGAATATTGTCTCCACTGTTGTGATAATGAAGACCACCAATGCAAATAACAGCCCTTTGTGGCTTGACCATGACCAATTGGAGTGGCGAGCAGGCTTCTTGATGGCTACTTGTTTCATTTTGGACTCCCGTGTTGATATTGAGTTGAGTGGCATGTGAAAATGGAATTCAAACAAATCCTTCAATATGGCTTGAAACTGATCCGATTTTAGGAAAAAGTATCCGTGCCTTGGAGCATTTGGGTTTTGTATGAAAGCAAATTTTAAATTGATTTTTATTTCAGAGTTTTAATGTATATGAGTACTTATGTAGTTTAATTTAATTACTCATACGTGAATGCACAGTAGAGGACATAGCAGGGCCATGCAAATGTCTGCGCCTTTACAGTCACCGTCGAAGTGAAATCAGACTTTGGATATTGCCAGGACAAAACCAGCAGTAGGTTTATGAAATGAAAGATGGTCAATAATATTGCAGGGCAGCTTCTGCAATTCATCAGTCAAAATTTGAATTAATTGGCTTCATCAAACAAAGAAACCATAATAAATTGATAGAGGCAAGAAGTATGGATACTTTCTGACTTTATATTAATTACCTTAAACTTCGAAATGTCAAGTCCAGTGGAAGAAGTCCAAACATTTTCCCCAACATTGTCAATTTCCAGGGACCCATTTTTTCTGATTTGCTAAATGTACGTGTAGCCACCTTGAAAATTTATAATACTCTGAATCAAGGTGACTTTACCTGACCTTGTCTGTATCGCATGAATCGTCCTGCTTAACTGCCAGCAAATTTTTATACGTTTAGCTAAATTATCTATTGGTCTACATTTAAAAAATTAGGCAAATTTAACACTTTAATGGCTGAACAAACAGATTGAGAATATAAATTTTCAAACACGTGCGATCATATTGCTAATGACTGGTTTATCTATTTCGCTAATTTTAATACAATTATTTTTTTGTCAAGGAGTTAAAGGCGTGGACTACCACATCGTAAATACAGATGAAATTATAATGTATAATGATGAAATTAGTCAGTTCCCTAATTGTCCACTTTATTCAACCATCTTTATATAAATGTTCAAGGTTTGTTTGTAGTAGAAAAATTTCAGTAGTGCAAATTAGGCTTATGATTGACACGAAAAAGTTGGTATTTATACGAAATGTCCCCAACAGATATATCCCAGGTGGGCGCCTGTCATGAAGCATGACTTGTTCAAAGCGGTACATCTACAAATTTTAGAAGAGACGAACCATTATTCACTACAAAATAATTTCTTAAATAGAGAGCTTCGTACAGGTGAGGTCTACCTGCCAAGAACAAGGTAGCTCCGGCCACTCCCTTAATAATTGTCCAAGCTCAGTTGCCTTTGTGCATATCTTAGAAGGAACGTATGTAGTGACAATTAGCCTCATTGTGAAATACACAAAGGAGATATATCCATATGCTGGTTTATGGAAAGTTTGCGAATCTTCCGTTTCCCGGATGGTTAGCCATTCATGAACCTTTAATCAATTAATTAACCAGTACGATCAATTCAATTCATGAAACTTGTATGGCTTATCACTGCTATCTCAATCTTCATCTCCTTACATTTAAAATGACACAGGCCAAATTGTTCAAATAGCTGAAGGTCAGCAAAGGTGATGCAAATCGGCTGACTTTCTCTGCAACCACCTTGAGTCGCAAATATTCTTCGTGAAAGTTACCCCAGTTGATTGAATTTGTGGAACAGGTCCCCCTGTATTTCAGTGCAGTCTCCAATAGCCCCCTAAATTCCTCAAATTTTTCCTCCACCAATCCACTCAAGATGACTGAGACAACTTGTCCATACATGCAAGAAAATGTGACCATTTTAAATATTATATATAGACATACTACAATGCAGATATTATAGGGCAGGTAACGATTCAGGTGCGGAAACACGATCAGATACTCCTTCAAAAAGAAGCCTGCGTTTGCTGGTACAACATGATCTGTTCCATCTGTAACTATATGAACGTTTGTAAAGGCAATGCGAAGGTCATGTGTAATCGTCTCAACAATGGTTGAGGTGGCCGCAGCCAAGATGAACAGAATTGCATATAAATGTGACCAGGAATAACGAGAGCTCCCAATATGTTCCAAGTCAGAAGGGTCCAGCAGGTTATGTGATTTTTGCAATGGGAGTAATGTCTGTTGCTTGGATAGGTAGTCTGGCAGTTGGAATTGGTAGTCATGAAGTTCGTTTAGTAGGCTGAGAAGAACGTCAGATTTCTGGAAAAAGTAGGCATGTCTGGAACAAACATGCCAACTTTTTTATTAAAATTTACCAATTTAATTTTATTTAATTTTGTAATCGTTTGTTATGTTCTTTTATTTCATGTGCTTACGTGAATAAGCAGTAAACAGCGAATAACGGCCAAGTAAATTTCATTAGGAGCATGTCAGTTTTGGAAACATATCCGGTTTCGGGAAACTGCATGAAGCTCACCATAAGTAGACCATTGATGAAATGAAAAATGACAAGGAAAAAGGATGCGCTACAAATTGTGTTATAGCATAAGACTTGATTAACCTTTAAAAACAGTATTTCGTTAAATATTTATATTTTATGTGCCATTATTTACCTGAGAAATTTACAACTTCCGCCGCTTGGGAATAATCCCAGGATATATCCTAAAGAAACTATTATTCTGTTTGACGTTGCTTTCATTTTCCGGTTTGATTTGAAGTCAAATGACCGCTCTTAAAAGTCACGTCGAAATCTTTGTCGGCATTAGATGAAATAAACTTTTTGGGCTCCCTATTTCTGAGTGATTAATAACTTATACTAGCAATTTATAAAAGTCACACCAAAAGAACATAACAATGTTGATTTGATCAACCAAATTATTGGCGCGTTATTGATTTTTCATGCTAGGTATGCCTTTGTTGTGAAATCCAATAAACATTTACAATTTAGCAAACAAACATTTTGTACTAATGAAAATGTCCAAATTGCTTATTACGCTTTGAATTTAAGTATTTACCTGCTCTAAATACATAATAATATTTTATTATTCTACTCTTTAATTTTCGTAGTGCCTATAACATGCTGAGATAATAATAATAAGCTGTATAATTAGCTATAAGGTGATGTGCATCTCTAAAACTAAATGTGCCATAATTACATATTATTTTTTGCTACAGCTAAATTAATAGTTGCGTTCATTAACATCCTAACTTCTGACTTATCTATCCTTTTGTTTCAGCATTCGGAACAAAGGTATTTGCAAGGGGCTACAATATTCTCAACGAGAAAGCAGCCTGAGGAACTACCAAGACCTATCAAAAGAACAATAAATACAATGATGACATGTCCACGCAAGCCCACTGCTGTAGGATGGTTCTCCATAAACGGGGCCCCACCATCATAATCCAATGACAGGAGGTCCATCCATCTCTCCAGTATTCCCGACTCCTTAAAATGCCTCACCCGTTTTACAATAAATAGGGGGACCATCCCTTTCAAATAGAATGCCAGCGTCGGTTGAAAATAAACTTCCTTTCCAACATTTGAATCCAGCCCAGCTATCGTCAGCCTTTTATGGTTAGCATCACAAGTATCCGAAGGGAGAATCAGAGCGGTTTTATTGCAGCTTGCTAAGGCGCCAAATAATGCGTTTTCTTCCGCTAGAAGGTAACTTTTCTGTATATCTGCAGCCACTTTAGATCTCTCATCCCAGGTAGCCCATTTATCTGTCAAATACGATTCCATCTGACGAAGTTGCTCTCGAAGAAATTCAGCATTGGATGGATGTAGGTAGGAATTCTGCACGACCAATTCCAAAAGATACCGTGGATCGCTGGATGTATCGGTCATTTCCCATGCTTCGAGTACCTGTGATGCTACATCAATCCAGTGTTCCTTAATCATATGCTGCTGCACGTTAAATCTGAGGTCATCCGTCGAATACGCGAGAAGGGATATAGAAATTCGACCAGTTTTAGTGTAGATACTGAAGTTATCCCTGATAAGCTGTTGGAATGTTTCGTAATGTAACGGTCTCAAAGGCGACATCAGCTTATTGACAGTCCACTTCTTGTAGCCGTTGCTGAGAATGATTCCAATAAGAAAGAAACATCCTCCCAGGATTCTGGCCGAGGTCATCCTAAACAAGCTATTTGGAAAGGGGTGACGTTGCTCCAATAGTATTCCAAGCAATGATGTAAGATTACCAAATATTGACAATCGCTGTTTTCCCCATAATATATTGATGAATTCCAAAACTATTATCATGATTAGGATGGTAATGATAAGGTCTTGCCAAATTCTAAATTCGTACACGTTTACCAGATACGAGAATGAAATCCTTTCCGTGCCTCTCCTTCCACAACTGATGAATTTGAGAACGTTTGACTTGTCCGGAATAGATAAAGGCAGATGAGGTGCAAATCTGAAAGCATCCATGGAAGCTCCAAATCCTAGCTTTAACTTGACATTCTCTCCACCCTGGAAATACATTGGGGTCTTTTTTCCGCTTATGCAGCGGATCTGGTCAGGTGTAACATCGTAGGAGTAGTTTTTCCATACACTTGTCCACCAATAGGTAGCTAAATGATTGATTTGATCCCTTTTAGAAGGAAACATTCTTTGAATTCTTCCCACGGCCAAGTGCTCCTCATCATTGAAGAGGTTGGAACATAATTCAAAATGAATAATTTTTTCGGATTCCCTAATTCCAAGGAAAAAGTTACCAACATGGACCCTAACTTTCTCTTCTTCAGAAATCCACTCATGTTTAAAAGCTGCTATCCTCACAGAGAAGTCATACCACCCCATCGTATCCAAGTGGTAGGTAGGCTTTAGGAGAGTAGAGCAGCACTCAAAGCAATCCAGGGATGAAATCTCACCAGCTTTGAAAACTCTTTGGAAGTCGCCTGGAACGGGTCGAATATCCAGGAGGAACAATTTTGCCATTATGGTGTGGTAGAAAGTATTCCTGAAGTAATTCGTGGTAATCCAACGATTAAGAATGGAATCCAGTTCTCTCCTAGGTATAGCAAACACCTCAGCTTGAATGACAAAGAGATGTACAGTTGGGACTGAATTTGGCAATACCATTTTCCGTTCTACAGAGCCATGAGCCAAGCCCACATAACGAGGGCTGTAATTCCAAGGATACGGATGTGTCAAAGGGATGACATATCCATCATATCTAAATCTTTGGCTACCGGTGTATGAAGGAGGAAGTATATCAAGCTGTAATTCACAGTTCCATGACTTGCTTCTGGTGGCAAGATGGAAGAAGTCAAACTGCGCGCATGGATTACCATCGACCTCATAAAGATATCTTAATTTGTGATAAATTTCCAAGCAGGGCTGTAGAAACGAATTTGACTTGTTGGCGTTTTCCATGATCCACACAAAACGGTCATCATGGCTAGATTCTTGTTTTAGCAGAGCGATTTCAAGCTTGCGGACTAGCACTGGCTCAGTTAATCCCTTCAGATTTAGGTCGATCCCGAGAAAGTTTGTGATGTGGATCAAGCAATGCTGTTCTCTCAAAGTGGAGGATAGAAGTAGATCTAAATCGTTCACAGCATTTATAGGGTTACTCCAAATTGAGAAAATGTCTCTTTCATACTTGACAACCTGGAAATCTTCTTTGCTTGTAACGAGAGAATATCTGCCGCACATAATAGGCGGAACCATTTGGAAAATTGTTAGGTAGAACAGAATCCGCAACAAATTATGTCCAACTTGCATTATGAACATCATTGTTTTACGAGACTTTCGTCAGAAGGATGAAAATTTTATGATTTGTCCAATTTGGATCGGAAATCTTCTGACAATTAACATGGGTACCGTTAAGTAATGTGAAAATATATGAATTGATTATGATAGTGCTATGCACAAGGATGATATAGATAATGCCCATTGCCCTCCCAATTGCCAAACAACCGAATTTTTTTCAATTAATCCGCACTATTTACTGAGAGATGTCTACTTGAAAAATAAATTGAGTCATCAGATAGTCGTGATAAAACTGGGAATAGATTTACTAGTGCTCAAACAATACCACTTATACTGTATTTATATTATTAAAAAGCTAACATTTTTAGAGAAACCGGGTCCTTAAAAACATCTTAAATCTACTCAAATTATCGATGAAACGAACATCACTCAATGAATAAGGACTGCTAAGAGGAAAACCAAATTATTTTACCTCTCAAGCCAAAATTGAAGGTGGAAGTATGTGTTGAGTGAATTTCCATATAGCTCATGGCATAAACAGCATACTTACGGGATTCGATTACGCATGTAAAAATGACGTCATATACATAATCCAATAAAACTGGCATTTGCCAAATTCCAAAATTGTGTTGAGTTGTTGGACGGAGTGCTTGGTTAATATTATTTGGGAATTTTTTTGTGCGAGGGATATCAAAAGTTATTATTTTGTTTAAGTATTCAATGTTAGGTGCTTGCCTTAAACTCAATTTGGTTTTATTGGATTGCTCTTCAATTCTCAGACGAAAAATTTCTATTTTGCCGCATAATTGGTGTCCTGAACATATTTGTAGTTACAATTCGGCTGTCGTCATTTTCAAGCTACGCTCATTTATTTTCACGCATCAACTGACACATGGCTATATCTCCATTTTATGCTTCAAAATGGGCTTCAAAAGATATTATGTGAAACGATTGGGCAGATATTAACTAGTAAGGGAGTAATTGGAGCTACTTTGTTCTTGGGAGGCCTGTAGGAGTATCATCTGATTAACTGATTTACTTGAAATTTCTGTTTACCAAACCATTGTGTTGTCAATAAATGACTCTTCTCAAAACAAAAGTCATCGTTCATGCCTTAAACAATTTTCATGAAGATAAGTGTTGAATTGTTTCATTCAATTAATATTGACGGGAATAAAACGCTGCTGACCACACCATAACTCCTTCTCAAATTGAAATTGTAAAGTTTACAGAATGAATTCTCCAACCTACAGAATTTTTAAAATTACATATTTTATCTTACAAAACTCAGCATATCCACTCAAACATTGCCGTAATTCATATTATTCAATTATTTGCTCAACCGCTCACTAAATGGTAAATTGAAGAATCCAATTTGTCTAATTTTGTCAGATCAATTGACAAACATATTCATTAGTAGGAGCTTCAAAACTTTTTAACATATTGGCAGTTTTCTAGATTTAGAGGCAGAGAAGTACATAGTCGTATAAATTCCGTTTTCCAACAAAACATTTGTTTTATAAATTCTCAACCTTCACAAGCTTAACAGAGCATAGAAAATAGTTATGGCTCATTTGGAATTAATGCTGGGGTTGGGAAAACTACTTTGGCTTCTGCCACAAAAGTGGACACGATTTCGAATTTTAAGGTACTTAGCTAGCACATCAGAAAGTATCTGTTTGTTGGTCTTATTTATTTTTTCTTCAAAATCAATTAATTTGAATTGTGACTTGCAGAAGCTGTCCTGCACTCTCATTGTCAACATTTCATTTCATTAACTTTCTTCTTGTTTTATCATCCCTCCAGTATCCCAATGCAAGTTTTACCTCGAAAGTTTATTTGAGGGTTCAGACATTTGCATGGCCTTCATTCGTCTTGTATTGTACCTTCACGTACGAATAATAGCTAAATTAGTAATAATTGTATAATCATGCAATCTCATACTTGAATGTATATGAAACACATTTTTTATTAATAATTCTTAAAAAGGTATGGCTACTTTTTCCTCAAATCAGATGAGTTTCAATTACTATTCAAGGATTTGTCTGACTTCCGTTTTCGCATCTTTAACTCCTCCTCAACCACAAACTCCGACTTGGAACTATCAGCAGATGAGTTTAAGAAGTCTATTTGGTCGTGGTCAAATCGAAAAGGGCTCTTGTTTGCATTCATAGTCTTCTTTATTACTGCACTGGAGACAATAGCATTTGACCTCCGGATAGCATTCTCAAGCGTTAATGATGAGGCGAATAATGTCACAATTTCATCTCATTTTTTGTACAACTTTTACATCATAATATTTCCTCGTTGGAATGAGTATTTAGGATATAGTGGTTGTTTTGTTTTAGCTATCTTCATAATTGGCAAGGTCACAACGTTTGCTTGTGCATATGCCAACGTTATCTCCGTCATCCTCTCCGGCATGATTGCTGAAAAGTTTTGTGACCTGCAAAAGCTCATTCAAAAAGCTCTGGAGACACCAGATAAGCAGTCAATCCCATGGGAAAGTTTCCAGTGTGAATACCAACGATTGAAGGTATTAACAGAAAGGATAAGTCGCTTCATATCACCACTTGCACTATTGTGCTATTTGGTCAACTTGAACTGTCTCATTCTAAGTGTAAGATTTACAACCCAATAATTTCCATTAACATGATTAACCGTACTGTGCATGTATTTTAAATTTTATAAGCTGATTGAAACAATTTGTTGTAGATTCTGGAATGGCTCACAGAAAATAAGACGACATCGGATCCCACAAGCTTTCACCGCACCTTCTACAAGTATGCGTCATTCGTTTACTTTCTCCTAAGAACTTTTGCCATCACTTACTTCCCTGCAGGGGTTCATATCAATGCAAGGAAGGTGGGTCAGTTGGTAACTGAATGTCCAGGCTTACAATGTTCTTGGCCAGTGAGCACATCTTATTAATCTCAATTAATGCTATTTATTACATGAAAACATAAATGAATCCATATTCTCAATTAGTCTTATATGGTTCAAAAATCATGTATATATTCCAAAATCTTTTGTTCTTATCAATATTTTATTGTCCTAATTATAGATGCATCGGTTAGAACAGATGATCAGGAATGACAAAACACCCCCTGGAATATATCTGTGCGGGACGTTTCTCATAACGAGACATTTATTTGTGTCATTAGCAAGCTTGATTTGTACCACGGAGATATTCTTACTTCAGGTCAATCCGGACGAGATTTGAGTTGAAGTGGTAGTTTTCTGGTTAGGGAAGTGACGGTTCTTCTAAATAAAATGTAAAAATTAGCAACTAGATTACATAATTACTTAAATTGAATTCATACCCGTGAAAATACTTAAACTATTTTACGCTATATTCATCTTTACTTATCAATCGACACGGTACTCTAT
>JAQGAH010001283.1:0-15969 GCA_034696885.1 Lepidocyrtus paradoxus
GAATCCAGTCAAGAAAGTCAACTGTCCACAATTTTGAAGTCGATAATTTATTTAATTTATTTAAATAAATATACGTTAACGAAAAGATTCATAACAAATTCTCTTATTTGCAGAGTTAGCCTGGTTTTGTATTGCAGTAATATAACGTTAGCCGTTTATCCTTCATACTTCCTTTCCCTTTCCCCCAGTCTACATATCTATCATGCATGCATCTTCATCATAAATAAAATCCCTTTTCATGTCCGTTGATTAAGCATGATTCATTAAAGATATTTTAAGGATCTTTTGTTCTCCTTCAAAAAAAAGTTCTAAACTGTGCCTATCTCTAATCTGAAAATATAAACAAAATTTATCGTTTCCTTTGGCTGATTATCTTCAATCTTTTTCGTCATTGTCATTATCATCATCAATATCATGATAAGCATGATCAATGCTCATGGCATCATGCACTTGAAAAAAAAGGATAAAAGTACAATGTACTATTAATAAGAATGCAAATTTCCCCAAATCTCTATTTCAATAAGGAAATTAGCCAAGAATTTATTAAGAAGGTTGATAGCTCCAAACAAACAAGCTTATTACAATATTGAAACATCAGGTTTTTTTTTAATATCCTGTCATATATCAAGATGCTGATGATGATTAAATATACCTTCTCCCAACTCCAATATAATTGGCTGTCACCTAAGTCATCTAATTTCATGTGACATGACAAGGTTCCCCCAACATCCATTTCCCACTCTAATAAAAGGTTATTAAGAAGTCCATTATATAAACATGGATTATATTATGCTATTGAGCTAAGTTCACCTTGAGGAATACTCTGATATGGAAGTTGGAAATGATATTTAATGATGAACTGTTATGGTCAAATAAGAGGATCACTTTTGTGCAAATTGGCACAGATTTACAAATAAACAGATCAGCTCATTGGAGTCATCCCTCACATGGCTCCATTCCAAACTAACGAACAAAACTGCTTCCTTTTTCTCTCCCTGAGACAAAGTATAATAGGATTGGAAATGGGAATTCAATGTTGAAAAAAAGTGAGAGGACAAGCGTTTGTCATACCTTAAGTCTAATTTTCAAATGAGACAACTCCATTTACAAAACTGAGTTGAATGGGGGAGCAGAGGAGTATAAATGCAGCAGCCTAATTAAAAGCTAGCTCGGCATGCTTGTCGATCTCGTGTAATGATGACTTTGTTACATTTCAAAAGTGGCAGGTACAATGCCAAATCTCACCTTTTTGGGTGAAGATGGTCATCAGCATCACCAACTCAGACCTCTCTGCTGATCTATTCTGAGTGAGCATGGGCGCTCTTGAATGAAGACTCGAGACCACATTTATATTTTGCCTACAAAAAGATCAAGCTCAGCTCAAGACTCGGCTGTTTTGCTTTCCATTTCGATTTCAAACCAAACTGCTAACGTTTTTGGGTAGAAGATCAATGTCTCTCTTTTCGACTTGCAAAAATAAATAAGCCGTGGCTGGTTGGGGACGACCACCTGTGTCTATTTTTGAAACCGTTACGCTGTGTTTTACGCTGTAAAACTCCATTTTTACAAGATAAACATAACCTCTTTGCATTTTAAACCTATCCTTTTTAGAAGCAAATGAACGGCTTGTCAAAAAGCAAAGGAGTTTTAGAGGAGCTGATCTGTGAACAAGTTTTGTTGATCATTTTAACATCCCTTCTTGTTCTCTTTTGGTTCAGAGAGGTCATCAAATAGAACAGAAATGTGAAGCTAAAATATTTACGATTAGCACAAACCCATCATCAGCAACATAATCTGGTTATGTATGATCTGACTCCAAGACGAGAAAATTTCTCTGGTGGTCAGTGGCCATAGTCAAGGCGGTCAAATTCTGAACAAAATCAACAAAAGCCCAATGCGATCCTCATTTCATGAGCAAAGCTCTTTAACTAGAATAGCAACAGGGAGTAATTTAAATTGAAGAGCGTAATGCTCCTGATTAGATTTATTATTAAATAACAATCCACGCAACAATGCATTCTCTATAAGAATATGAGAAATGAGATCATTATCGGTTTTATTAGTTGTACTGCGAAGATAAGGATAATTTATAATTTGATAATTCCCAAGAAAGTAACAACAGAGTTCAGTCCTCCTTCAGACCCTCAACCAAGCAGAGTACAAAGCTGATGAATTAATTACAGGTACAACATATATATCACTCACTGACGATGATATAATAAAAGGCAATTACGTGATGTGGATGAGGATAGTTGATAAGATGGATATACACATCATTTGGGAAAGGAAACAGAAATTAGGATGCTTCAACAAAGCAAAGTAGCCAACATTTTTATTTCAAATTGTAAAAGTTGGCAAGTGGTGGTGGTATCAAAACAAATTTATGTTTTTGTACCTATTCAATTTGAAATTGAATATGATAGTAAAAATATCTCCACCACTTTAATCCAATTCAATCAAAATTTCAATATTTTTGATATCCGGTTCAAGCCCGTAATTGAGCTGAAATATAAACATTCCCTTGTCATATTCATCTGATGATTGATGAGATAAGGATTGTAGAGCTTGAGTGAATTATTTATATATTTCTTCCAATATTATGATTACAACTCTTATTAACATTTACATTACACTATTTATTTTTATACCTATCTAAATATTAGCAGAAGCCTTATTGAGCTCCTTTATAATCTTATCTCAGTCACCTTCACTTTTCCATATGAAATACGAAACAATTTTTTGTACTTTCAGACTAAGCTAAACAGACAGTCTGTCTTGTTATCGGAAAGGGAGAGAAATCAGATCAGATTATCCTCACCCTCAACGTCATCTTCATAACTAACAAGACTGAAGACCACTTTTAGCTTGGCTGCTTCACTCATTTCCATTTGGCCACTTCAAATCAGCTCATATTTTATGACATGTGCGAAAAGGGGCAAGAAATATAAAAAAAGCCTTTCACATACTGTCAGAGACTCGTCGTGGCTTTTCAGTGATGATATGATGATGACTTTTGAAGACAAAATGTCGAAGGGAAAACTTCACTTTTCTTCCCCTCCTCTTAAATTAGCTCGCTCTTAAGGAGTGCGAGTGAAACGATAAGTTGATGAGTGACTTGAGACGAGAGTGACTTTGCTCGTGCTCAGAACTGAGATGACGTCATATTACCTAGTTATCTTCTCATGCAGCCATGTCCATCTATAAACTCCCTTCAATTTTGCAGATATAGATAATAATGAATATTAAAATTAATGAAAACTGAAGAGGGGAAAAAGAGCGTGAAAAAGTGTGACATGACATGAGGCTGACAGAAGCGTGAATGAAGATCATCCACTTTCCATGTTATTTACGTGGAGGTAGCGCAAATTGGGGGAAATGGAAACAATTTAAATAGAGCATGCTTCATTTTTATTCGCAGGTGGAGGTGTAATAGCCACTTGCTCTCCTTGCTCAATCCATGTGTAAAACTCACTTTTTCGCATATCTTTGGACTCGACAGTGTAAACTTTAATTAGCATTTTTCATGCAAAACTAAAATAAAAAGTCCTGCGTTGGGTAGAAAGGGTGAAGAGCAAAAAGAAGAAGCGAGTGTCTACACACTACACGCAGTAATTATAAATAATTGTATCATTATTATTCATTATATTATCATCATCCCATCCTCATGTCTGGTGTTCACCTGTCTCACTAATACAACGAAAGTCTTTAGTTTGCCATTTAAAAATTTCGATTTTTCTGATGATGGCGGTGGCCTTCAGAAGACAAATAATTATAAGTATTTCTGCACGTTTTTTGGAGAAAAAAGATGATTTCTTTTGGCAATTCATTCTCATCAATAGAGCTAATATTCAAAGTACCTACCAAACAATGGATCATTCACCTTCACCTTACTCCCAAACTTCGTAATGAATATGGTCTCATCAATTATTTTCGCTTTGAGGGGAAAAGCAAAAAAAACTGATCAGTTTTCGCAGGAGTCCTTTGATAAAAAAGGTGATGAAGAGGTGGAGCGAATAAGACTCTTTTTTAAAGGGGATATTTTAATATTTAATTAGCTTAACTGATATTTTGCCAAGAAGAAAAAAGTGCTCAGTCCCCAACAATTAAAAAACCTGAATTACATATCACACACGCATGTAATTATAACGGAGGAGGAGTCCCTTACTCACATTTAATGAGAGAATTTTGGATGGACTCCAATCATAAAATACAGTGTTCAGGCATGGCCATTAAGATAAAATGTTACCAGCTATTAATCCAATCCATCTGAAAAAAGTGAATGGCAAGGAGGGCAGAAGAACCGCGGAGAAGGATGGAAAAGGTAATTAGTATCATAGGTAAAATTTGAGATAATGCACAACCACTAATTAATATTAGCCTCTTATTAATTTCAATTCGTCATCGTCCTCCTCTCATCATATCACTCAAAATATATATGAGAAATTAAGAAGCGAACTAAAAGATAACAAAACAGAGTCAACCCCCACATTTGATATTATAAATAGGTATGCTGCCATTACTAAGAAAAAAAGCTCTCAATCAAAGCTTTTGAGCTCGTCGACGAGACAGGGCTTGCCGTCTGTTCTCATAACTGCTCACAAGCTCCATTCCTAACCATATAATTATATAATTGAATAAAAAAAATGCAAATAAGTAATTATTATTACACGTGTTATCATATCCCCATAAATTACAGCCTCATGCTATAAGTCTGTATGTGATGGCTGGTATTAATTGCTACAAAAGTTTTCCCTTAATTTCCGTATATCTACTTAATAGAGTTATATTTTTTATAGATCCAATGACCAATCTATGACATGAATGTAAAAGGAGGAAGGGAAAGGTTCACACGCAAAAAGAATTAATATGTATCTCTGAAAGGATGACTTTTATCTTGAAATCATGAAATGATATTTTAATACCCGAGCCTTCAAGACTTGAGTCTGAAATGGACTGTCATACAGCCATAAAAAGTGTAATATCGAGAGTTCTGATATGATCTGCAGATTAGATCCTAGTCAGAAGGTCTCTCCGCTATAAAAAATGCGACCATTCACTTTTTCCTTCACGCACAGAGCTTTTCAGTCAAACTGTCTGAATGAGATAATGGATAATTCTCCCTTTTACTAAAAAAATCATTCTGTTATATGTCCATCGTAATTAATGTCATTTTTTAAGTTTCACGTTCAGCGTAAATTGATATAATTACTTACAAGCTTGTACGAGAGAAAAAACGACAAATTTTCCCTTTTACTCCACACTGCAGAATCCGACCTTCTCACCCATCACATACAAGCTATGCTTGATTTTGCAATAAATGGAACCCGAATGATATGTTGATGACGATCCCTGCAAAGCACGTGCTATATGGCTTAATGATGCTCATTAATAATGGGTCATTTATATCCCTGACATTTTGTAAAAGGTGAAGAAGATGACTCCGCATATATTAATCATCATCATCATCACTTTCAAAACAGAAACAAAACAATCCAACTCATCACTATTTTTTAAACTCCCAATCAAGCCATTTTTGTCAACGTTTGCTGAAGGTGAGGATCCCTGAAGAGGGGTGAGGAGGAGGATAAAAATGCATATGGCACTTTGTACAATTACCTCATCATCATCCTCATCCCCCTCATTATAATCGGCATTATCATCAGCTCATTAGCTTGTTTCGTTGTTACAAGGCACATTGTTTAAAAAAGCCCTTTTATTGGACAATATATCACCAAAAATGTTCTCTTCTGAGCAGGGATGATTATGGCTGGGGACTATGATGATGATGATGAGCGAAACTGTCAACAACCACATTTATCTTTGTTTCAGTTGAATTTTTGGGAATGAGTGTAAGTTACGCAATTATTAATTGCGGTGCGTTTCCATCTGCGTATGCAAATTCGCTTTTTATGTTCTTCATATAACGATATGTTTAAAGGGGATATATCCCCTTCTAAAAATGTTTGCTGATTGAAGTTTATAGTTTAAGAGTGAAGAAATGGTGACAACGACAAAATGCTCATCAAGGCCTAGACATATGTAGAATATGTACCTACATGGTTTAGTTACGTAACAAAGCAATTTTGAAAATTATTAGGGTAATTTCCTCCAAAGATAAAAAAGGGGAAGAAAGAACAGATATCAAAATGAGACAAAGAGATGTGTCTTGCCTAGGCCTAGATTTAGCATTGCTTTTGACTCAGAATTCCTTTTACTCGTGGGTAATCGTCAATCGTAATCAGTAATCGCAGACAATTTTTTGTCATCCTTTCTATCATGAGCACATTGTCTATCTGCAAATGATGAAACTGGACTCAATTTAAAAAAATCCATTTCCTTTTCCAACAACTGCTCATCGAGATCCTACGGCAGTTTGAGTTTATGGCGTGTAAATTTTTTTCTTGAAGCATATGCGACGAGACGAACATGCTTTTTTATGACCATGTATAAAAATAGTGTGTAGGCTGCCGGCGTTTCCTCTAGACCGACTACATTCCATTTAAAATTTTTGTGGGATGGGATATGGGATGTGTATTCCCCAATATAACAGACTGGGATTTTAGGCATTTAGGCAAACTAAAGCAGAATGAGCACGTTTGCTGCTATTGACCGTTAAATATGAGAGGCTCTTGATTCTCTCCGTTTAAAGCTCAAGTTGATTTTGTGCAAATATGTTGGTTTTTATTTTGGATCGGAGTGCGTGGGCCCTGCATAGTCATTGCCAGTTTGCTATAAGTTATATCGACGCCATCTCAACTTGAGATAAAGGGAGGACAACGACACTCTTCTGACGCTGTTGGAGGATTTGAAACGGCAAGAATTAAATAATAGTGTGAGAATGATGGTGACGCAGATACAAGCAGAAATTAATTCTCCTCTGTAATGTAACAAATGTTGAGTAATAACTCTATGTAGTTTCATCTGTGCCCCACCAACTGCTGCCCAAATGCAATGTCTGCATTTAAATTATCCTTTTTGAAATATATCTTCTCAAAGGGGAATCACGATAGGAGGTGGACAGTGAACTGCGAAGGGGTCCTTGTCTGTATCATCCCAAAATCACGATATTCAAATATAGAACTCTTCATCACTCTTGGTCTGGTTTGGTCATTTGCTGAGTTTGTAAAAACAAAATCATTTTATCTTCCATTAACACAGACACTATTTTTGGATGTAGGAAGGGTCCGAAATACCTAAATCAAAAGCACAGGCACAAGGGCTCTCATGAGAAATTGCATATTCTTAAACTTGACACTTGAAATAGGCTAAAACAAAATATGTAATATTTTAATTAATCCATTAATTTCATTGTTACATTCCCATTTTCATGAAAAAGCTGATCAAATCTATTCTAGGGAAAGGGAAGGGATGGGAAAAATTGCATAATTTTCTATGCCATCATCATGCTCACGCTGGGAGAAGGAACGACGCAATGCGTTACTTTGGGGTGGAGAAATAACACCAACCAAAAACTTACATTCCCCTTTAAATTAGGGAGGTTGGATTGTAGAATGGGTCGGAGGAAGGATTTTTGGACATTTTTATATTTTATCATCAGTTATCCTCCTTACCACCTGGCTGAAGAGAGAATATATAGTATTTCATTTTACGATTACGATAAAATGAAGCAAAATCAACATTCAGCTCGTCTGCTACCTAAAAGCCCAAAACATTGGCCATTGGCAATCAAACAAGAACGGTCAGAGTTTTTCAAAATCATCCATTCAATCATCAAATCCGAACAACACCACTTGATCATCATTACTCATACGAAAATGGACTGTGAAGCTGGCAATTGTGATGGTTTGATCGAGACCCTCCATCATTACATTGCCACATTAACAATCTCAAACATTTTCTTTTCAATCGTAATAAACTATGTGTACACAGAGTAAATAATTTTATTGACAAGCTTGTTTTGACAAGCCTGAGTTGAATATATTTTAACAAGCTTTTCTCGGTGGTCGGCTGCTCAGTTTGTGTGGTTGGTCACCACACCAATTCTCAACGTAGTGTCCCTGCCTAACCTATTTTTTGTTTGGATTGAATTGAAATTATTGAGCTAGTGGACCATTTCCACTCACATATGAAAATATTATTTACGATTGCAGACTCCGAAGAGTGAATCAATAGGGGAGTGAGGAGATAACAGTAAAGTCATCATCAAACCGATCAAAAACCCTCCGCCCACCACGGCGCAAAAATATAGGTTGTGGTGTTGGCAGGCTCGTTGCCAGTGTCCCTATTTATTACGCAAGATGATTAAAAATGTAGGGCCCCAGCCGGTAGGGAAGATTTTTTCCACTTGTTTATCAAACATAGTAATCTCTGTTAATAAAGTGAAGTTAAAATGATAGTAATTAATTTAGCATTAACTTTTTTTCTGAAGGTAGGCCATGAACCGCGTCAAATGAGCTGTGTGCTAATATATTGTGGGATGATGAACTGATTTGAAAGAAAACTTGCAGAGATGAAAGGGTTGATGAAATCAAAGAAAAGATTATGCTTTTGGAGCATCTTAAGGCATTGGTAGAAGAAAAATTGAAGAAAAAACAGATAACTTCTGTTAAGCAATGGAGGGTGGTAAACAAAGTGGTTATATAAAGTTCATTCATATTAATCAGCACTGAGCTGAAATTAATTTCACTTTTCCATTCATTGAGTGAACGTAATTGAAGTGCAACTCCTTCTCCTTACTGCAGGTCAGAAAGATCTGATTATATAATATTTACTACAGTTGCTTCTGGCGTTGAATGCTATGGATGGACAGAGGGCAACAATTTTATGGAATTGCATTCAATCATCACCTCACTCACCCATCTCATGCGCTAGTCTTTAATCATCTATTTCGAAACTATTTTTGCCGATCGCAACTTACAAGTTATTTATTTGGGCAGTTGGGCACTTTAAATGCATAGCTCAGAATAACCATAATAAAATGAAAAGGAACGGTATTCTTCCTAGCCAATAAAAAGTTTTTTTTTTGCAACAGAGGCCAAGAGATTCGTACAGGTACTAATATACTCTGGTTTCGATCAAAATTCTGGCCCTCCAAATAAGTTAATTAAGGGATTGATGACGAATGGACGACAAAATTTCGAGTTGTATCACCATACCCCAGTCAGACTAAAAAAACTTTCGTAATAAGGAAGGATTGTCATACATGGGAAATATTTTTTTTTTAATTTAATTAAGTTGCAATTTCGTCAATGTGACACTGCTGTCAAGATTACCTGCATACATGCAATTTTTTTGTACCGTTTTCTTTAACAAAAGAGAAGGTGACACGCAGGCCGGAACTAATGTATTGAGATATCTTGGGATGTCAACCTAATCATCATCAACATCAGCCAAATCTAATGATATGCACAGATTGAAAAGTCATGCGAGATGCATATGAAGAGAAGAGTGCAGATATGCAAAATCTGTAATCAAACTACAGTAAAGTAATTATTCCGTGCGTGTGGTTTCTTTGTATGGATGCATCTATTGTTAAATAGCTAGACTGAAAATGTTTAGTGGATGGGCACAGGAAGTGATGATGATGACTGCATGCACTTGTTTGTGGTTTTAGTTGAACAAGACAACACGCTGCACAATCTGGTTGACAATGGGGAGACGATGACATAAAAAAATACAAGATTAATTAATGAGCTGAAAATAGTTTTTTATTTATTGTGTGAGCTGGCGTTAGGAAGCAAATGACTAACGTTTATTTTTATCGCAGAGCTATATAAAAAGTTCAAGAATTACTGTTATTAAATGGTTAAGTTTACTAAAGTTGCTTAATTTGCTTAATATATGCAGTAACTTGGTTTTGAAATCCGAGTTTTTTTTAAATAAGACTACCAACTGCTTTTAAGTTTTAATGATTTCATCAAAGATGAGATGATGAAGGGCAGAAAATTTTTTTACTAAAACTACCATCACTGTAGGCGTCAAGTCTATATGTACTTACTCCACTTTAGCTTGAGATTACAAACAGAGCCCACCACCACCGCACCGAGCCATGATTATGATTAGGTTGATTATCCACAACGAAAATATTTGGGAGGCTCCTGCTGAGCATATTGTCTCCTCACATTTCAGATACGGAAGCGTAACAGGTCCTGGTGAGCGTATCTGGCGTCTGATAGTGGTCATCCAAGTACCCAAGATATGATAGTGGTCATCATCATCGTCAATATCATCTCATCATTTTTATTAATAAGTCTTGGAAGGCAACATGTAATGTTACTGAAAGTGGAGGAAAATGCTCCTCATTCCATTCACAGCAGTTTTTTTTACTATCTTTAACTATTTTCTTCCTGATTACTACCGGTGTGCAGTTAAACAGGATTTGTTGTCAATGTCAAGGTTTTTTCCCATTTCCTCCTATCTGAGCTAATTGAATTTATTTGTCTGGCTGAGAATTATTCTATCAAAAAATTGTATTTTTTTTTTTGAAGAAATGTCTTATTTTCGTCTTATCGAAGACTTCTTCTTCCCAACTAGACTTTTTTTTATCATTTCTTCAAGCCAGTCCTGCTCCACTTTTTGACTGCCCCATGCAGCGGGCCGAGCTTGATTCCGTCACCATAATAAAGGCGTAATTCATCTGTTTTTTTATTGAGAAACGAATATGCAAATGGGCTGTGATGTGATGCTGCTGAAGTGAAAAGAACGGGAGCTGAACTCACATAACACATATTTTATTATTGCAATAAAAAACTATTCATTTTTTATTGTTTTATCAGGATTCCATTGTATTACGCGAACAAAATGGATGAGAAATGTAGCACAAGCACAAAAATTCTTTTTTCTTCTTAAAAAGCTGACATGCTTGACACGCGCTTTTGGCTTTTATTTTATTATTCATTTTTGGTGGGGGTGGAGGTGCGTAATTGAATTCTTGTGAAGTCAACCAGAGTGAATCAATTACGAAGAAAAAATATTTTATGACCCTCTTTCAAATGAGTTTTCTACTTGAGAAGAATCAAAATGCACTTTAGGTAAATTACATTAGGGATAGTTTAAATGTGCTGCTAAAACCCTTTGAGTTTGGTATGTCGTAAACTGTTTAAGAGATAAGGTGGAGGGGATGGACTTAATAAGGCTTAGATGGAGATTTTTTTTCAGATATGACATGAAAAATAGGATAAGAACTGTGTCTAATGTTAATTTACAGCAAAGTATGAACTGTTACGGTTGCGTTTTTTAATCTAAGTCGGTCACTGCTTTGTTTTCAAATTGTAAAATTTGCCTGTTTTTTTTGAGATTCCATTTGTTTCCCTTTTTATCAAATGGTTTTTCTCTATGTCTATCTGCGTATTCCTCTTGAAAAAGTGGGATAAATTGTGACTCCTCCTGGCTTTCTTTTAAACATCAGAATCAAGGCATCACTTTAAATTTTGAACGATGCCGAGTAAAAATACTTAAATACTTTTTTTATGTCCCTTTTCCTCCTATTAGCAGAATTGACCGATGCGCCATTTCGAAATACAATTTCTCTCGAGAAAAAGTGTTTCCCTCCATTTTCCACCCTCGTCTCCTCCCCCAATAATCATTAAACAAGTTGATAACGTTATTGCGAAAACCTTTCGCCTGTGAAGAAACGGATGTCCATAAATGTTTAAGCAATTTTCTGAAATTTTTCGTGAACGCCACATAAAAAAAGTGAGTTTTTTCTTCCATAATAGGTTCTCAAATTTTAAAATTGTAAATTGCAAAACCCCCCCTTAAAAACCAGAATTTAGACATTAAGCTTTCGATTTCTTTGTTGGTTTCTCAGAGATCACGAACTGAACTTTGATATTTATTGGGTTTGCCTGTGAGCCAACGAGAAATGCAAATAGCAGAATACACTTAAAAAATTCCTTTCCTTTTGAGTCTTGAACAACCTTCGGAAAAAAAAAGATATTTGCTGAAAGAAGTAAGCCAAAACCATGACACGACTGACATGACATGCTACCCATCATCATTATCAGATTAGAAGGAAATCAAATCACATTAACAGTTTCTGATCTGATCTGATCTCCTCCATTGAGCATATGATAGGATGATGAGGTGCTGGGCTACTTCCACTTTTGACAGGTTTAAAACGTGAGATGCGTGAATCCCCTCAGTCATTCTTATTCAATCAAACAGTCTCAAGCCATATTGTCACAAATTAGAATGTTTTCTGAGTGGGAACCGGTATTTAGGAGGAATTACAGAGGAAGTTAAGGTGGCGGCGGTGAATCCTCTTTCCTCACATTTTTTACACATTTTTAAGCACTTTCTGAAATTTCTCTCTGGTTATGATCCCAAATTTTCTAGTCACAATAGAACGAGTTTTTTTTTTTCGAGAAAAAATTATCCTATTTTCCCCCTCTGAACTTTTATGATGTGACTGGGGCTATCGAGAAGGATTGGATTTTGCCACGCAACACCCTTCCCATCTCCTCATCACAATCGTCAGAAAACCCTGCCGTGAATGACGAATGAAGAAAGGGAGAAGCTCGTAAACCTATCTTAAGTCATTAGATGATTCAAAACTATTATGTTATTTCTACATCAATCATTTTATTTACTTTTTCTTTTCTATCCTTAATTCCTCTAGAAAAATCTGTGCGATTTGACTTTAGAGCTGAGGTTATGCTAGCTTCATTCTCGCACCCTCATCAACTCCCAGCCTTGTCGTGATCCCCACCTGTAAAAATTACAAAAACATTTAAATAATCTCAAAGCCCAACTTTCATGCAGTTAACAAAGTGACATCTAATCCTTTTCTTGTCAAGTTGACATAATTTAAGTTATTACATGCAAAACTATAATGATAATTTTCCCTCCCCATCTTCTCTCCACTTGATACCTGTCACTCAGCATCTTCCATTGTTTTCATACGAGTTTATGTGCTACTGACTTGGTGACTGACTTTTTTTGTAAATGAATGAAACCATTTCGCTTATTATGCTTACTTCATCAGCAGCGACAGAGGAGGAGCATAAAAAAACTCTTTTTTTGTTATATTACCACTGCCATTTAAACTGTCGAGCATCAGCAGCATATCACGCATGCAAAAAATACATCTTATCATGATGATCATCAGCCTTTTATTGTCCCATTGAAATAAAATATTTTAAATTCTTTTCTATTCAGAGCTCACTCAGCTCATTTAAAGCTAGGTCCGTTGACAGTCTTACAAGAAAAAAAGTTTTTTTTGTCACTTTTCTCAACCATTATGCCTGATTCAAAAAGAGGGACCAAAAAAACCACAAAAACTCTACTTGGTTTATTCAAATTTGCATTATTCCACTGCATATAATATTACAAATTGCAAATACGTAATATGTGCAATGAATGATTGCATCAAACAGCGTTTGGCTGGGTTGGTATGAATGAAATTTGGCGCAACTGTAAATCTGCATGAATGGAAATAGAATTTTGAGTTCATGCTTTCACATGCGTTATGTGATGCTCAACATTATATTCCTTTATTCTTTTCGCCCAATTATTTTGGTTGGGATAGGACAAATTGCGAATTGAAATCGTTTCCGCCTTTATAGATTGTAGATCCTCATGTTCCTCATCCTCTTCAAAAGAATAATTTGATATGTGTGCGCCTATTTAATTTCCTTCCATATCTCATATCTCATATTCCATCCCTGCACCTTTTTTATCCGCTGGGATGATGGCTTTGATGACAAATTTTTTCAGCATGCAAATTATCAAATTACTTTTTATACGCATAATTTGTATTTAAGTATGTTGGCCATTAATTTTTTGTAGTTAAACTCTTGATGCATTATTATATCCGTTGTGATTACTGATTAGATAATGGTAGATCAGTCTGTGGCGTCGGTGATGTGACGCTGAATGGGCGCAAATAATAATAAGAAAATATTATTTAAATTTTCATTGCTGAATGATATATCATGCCACGCTATAATTTAATCACAAAAGCATTAGTCCTAACCACATCGCAAACATAATTGTAATTACTCTAACTCAGCCAATTTTTATTTTTAACTGTGAATACTATATTTTCCCATCTAAAATATCGCTCTATTTCTTTCCATTCTTTAGGAGGATAAAGGAAATAGCCGTATCATCCCATTTTTATTCGAGTTGGAAAGGGACACTCGCTGTACAGTGGAGGGGACGATATTAAAACGGTTTTGGTTTCATTTCTCGAGAAAACACGGAAGGAAGTCAGTGATTCTTTAGCTTTGATTGTAACAGTTTTTGAGAAGTTTATACCTACAAAAAAAATGAAGGGAAAGCCGCAGGATGATGATCAGCATCAGAATCAACGAGAACAACAAGAAAGTGAGACATTACCCTCTCATGCATCAGAATCAGAGTCAGCATCACCCTCATCATCATTCCCTACGAAAATAAGAGCCAATCCCAAAAACTCAATTTCATCTTTTGTGGCCAGCTTTCAATAAGAAACTTTGTCTAATTTCGAGTAAATAAAAAGGAAGTCATTCCTTCAAAAGACAATTTTCGCTACGGAACCTAATCTAACGGAAAGTGATATCGTCATCGCACACATCTCACATCTCTCACATCCAATCATATATGTTACCCTTATCCTATATGATCAGCCCAATTAGATTGCCATGATGAGGTTATTCAGTCGCCGGAAAGAGTTTCAACTTGATGACCCACGCCTAGTGGGCATGTCCCCGTTAAAGACGATTGATGAGCAGCAGGCTCGTGAGCGGATCACAAAAATTTCTGCTCAAGACGAGCAGTCTAGCAATAGCAAACAAAACTGTTCAGACCCTATCATCCAAGATGGTGACGGGATTAGTAGTGGAGACTGTGTGAAGCCATCGACATCAGGTGGCTCCAAACGTGTTGAGAATTGCAAACCACAAATGACACAGATTATCGGCAATAAAAGTAACAGGAGCCATTACAGTAAGGATGAGGATAACGAGCTGGGACTAGGATCCGTTCATAAACCGACTACCGACTCGATTTCCCAACCGAAGCAACCCCGAACCAAGCCCGTTCTCATGTATCTGCCCACGCTCCAGCAGGAATCTGCCGGTGCAGGCGGGAGTCCTGCTCCTCCCAATAAGAATGCGAGCAAATCAAATATTTTACAAGGTTACCCCAATTCATCCTCAACATCGTCATCCACTTCAATGACTTTGAGTTCGACTACCCTCTTGAGAGATCATCCCCGTAATAAAAAATCTCAGCAGGGATCAAATGGCAAGTCAATAAACATATTTTTTTCCGTCCTTTTATAGACCAAGTGATGAGTTGATGGCAAAAAAAAGTATGCACATTGTCTAGCAATGCCCCCATTTATTCCATTCATCTATTTTTTTTCTCGTTATAATTGAGTCATTCGTAGTCTTCGTTGTCTTGTCGTATTAAATTAGAAAATGGGTTGAATCGCCGAATGCGAAGATGCATAAAAAAGGAGATGAATGAAAGGCTATACATTTTTCTAGACAATTGGGAGCAGTAAACGGTATCGGAAAATTAAAGTAGAACGGTTTCCGCTATAGCTCGCCATCGCCACTCGCATCGCAATATGCATTACTCATAGTTTTTTTTATTGGTGAATGGATTAGATTAGATTCAACTCAATATATAGTCCTTATTATGCCAAAGTCAAGAGAAATGATTTTCCCATTGACATATATTTTGCGGTTTGGCCCATTATGCAATGTACCATTCTTGGGATGATATTTTGAACAAGTTGAGCATTCTAATTCAAAAACATTCTTGGGCTAACCGGGCTTGCCGCAAATAACTGCATGGTCAGAAATTATTTCATCATTTATTCAAACAGGATGCCTGATTAAGAGGTTTTAATATTGGGGCGGAAATTGGTTTCAAATTATATTACGCAAGACGAATATATAAATGAATGGGGTCTCGATTGATGGTTGAATAGAAGATTTTAATTTTAGATGTGGTTTTGTTTTGCGTTTGCATTGCATAAACGCGGAAACTCGTTATTTTTTTACTCCTTTTTAATGA
>JAQGAH010001284.1:0-15957 GCA_034696885.1 Lepidocyrtus paradoxus
AGTTTTTATGCATTTTACATTTATTATGATTATAAGCCACACGTACTGCCCGTGGTAATAATCCCGTCTTATAAGTCTAAGCCTGAGCCTGGGTCTGGGCTGACACATGAGGCTTCATTTGCAGATGTTGTTGCTGATTTTTCGCAATTTTCTCAGCTAAACAACGATCATCTCATCATCTCCGCCGCAGATAGTTTTTTTTTTGCGAAAAAAAAACATCCTCCTCGAAGCACTTAACGATAGAGGGGAGAGAGAAAAAAAACGGCGAAGAAATAACAGGCCCGCATTTTTTTCCGAGTCCTGAGTACGTGTCAATGGCAGTAAGGAATGGAGTGAAAATATGAGAGATTCAAGTTTCATCACTATCAACGCAAACGAAGATGATCTTGATCTATACTCCCGTCATCATCATCATCCTCCTCGCTCGGGATTACTTTATAGTTATATGGAAGCTATGACTGAAGAAGGAGTGTAATATAGATAGGGAAGTACCTAATGTTTTTGTATGAGTTATGACAGTCCTAAAAAGAAAGTTGAATGATTTTACTGCATCGCTTGTAGTGGATTATCATTAACCCTTTGACTTATCATTATATTTATTATGCAGTGAGCAAACCACCCACAAAGACAAAAGCTACGTTATTTATCATCGCGAATGAGTTGTGATGGAATTCCAGAAAATGATGAGAATTAAAAAGGCATTGACATAAAACAGTTCATCTTTTGCCATTCATGACACGACCTTTTGCCTCTTGTCATGAATAAGATGCATGTTATGTCTATGATTGATAAGCAACAAAAATGGAGATTAAGCATGAGATGGGGAATGGAACTTTCTATTCCAGTAATAGTCCTAAATTTTTTAATCATATTTAAGCAAAAATAGCAGAATTGGTGATGATGCAGACATGATATTATGTACGTACCCATAAACCCAAGAGTGTCTCCGTCGAGGAACGCTCGCAGGAACGTTGAGAAGCGGGGCTCTCATCATCGGGCTGGACACCGTGCTTGTGCTTGCAGACTCCAAATCCTCGTTGGATTCAGTGACAATGCGGAGCTCAGGCACTGGATGGATTCTCTTTTCGAACGACATTGTAATATCCAACTAATGAGTTTCGCATTGCTTGAGTACAACAACACACTCCTCTCATTAATATGTCACATTACAACATATTCACTCAGCAAAGATCACCGCCACCAAAAAATCGTCATGCCCTCGTGATAAAGCATGCGTGTTTTGATGATAACGATGAAACAAAAGCACTCGCCTAACGAATACTAACACTTTCATATAAGTATGATAGGGTGATTTTTTAGCTGATGAACTTGTTAGTACACCTTTCCATGCGTTTTTTTTAGCTTGGTGCCCTTCTCATATCTGTTTTCTCTTTTAAAAAATATCCATTTGCAACCATCTATTCACACTTTTTATGGCGATAAACTCGAGTTATCGTGTGGGTTGGAAGAGCTAATTAAATTAGTATATCGTATGTGGATAGAGACGCACTCACTCTTAATTATTTAATACAACAAATATTTTTTTTCTATTACTTGAACACGAACAGGCGGGCGGCTTGTTTGGCTATCAGTATAAGTATAGCAGGCAGCAAACTTATTTTTTCCTCTCTTTTCTACTGCACAGCAGCAAATATACATAAATGCTATTATGATGTCTACTATCGTGACGGGTTGTTTGGCTTGGCTTTTATATAATATTTAAATTTACGGGAAACTGTATATTTACTTAATTAAGAGACACAGGAGAAACGCATCATCTCAGCACAATTAGCATATTTGCACATTTCCCCTCTTTGGCGAATAAACATCCTGACAACTTTCCTTAATTAAGGTAGGTCCGGCCCCAGAGTCAGAGGTTCATATATGAAGTATCTTATTGCGGTATAAATAATACAGGGTCTTTGTTTCCAGAAATAGTTGAAAAGTTTTGAAATTCATTCTTCTATCCAATTAGGGGGCTTCAACGAGTTCTGACATTGCCCCGGCTTGAGCCCAACAACAAAAAAAGTTGAACAAAGTGACTCTCCTCGCTTCCTCCCAGTCTGTTCATGCTTCTGGCCTATTGCTAACTATTTAAGAACAGGTTGTGCTGTGATATGACCACCTTTAAGTCAGAAAATTGCCGCTTTAATGAACGCTTTAACTCTTCGCCTTGTTCGCAACTCAAATATCTTCTTATATTACGGCCATTATCGTTTTAACAATATTAACTTCATGGATTTGAAGCCCTCTTCTCATCCTTATGTCTAGTCCACTGACTTATGACGATTAATACTGATGCTGGTGGTGGTGGATTGACAGCAAGGAAAACAGCACAAAAAAAATAATTCCTTTTTTTCGCACAATAGCATTCACCAACTTTGCCTTTTGTTGCTTGAGGCTAGTTTCAATCAAATCGTCCTTTTTACACACGTTATGGCCTGACCTGCTCCACTCTTCAGCACACTAAAGGGATTTTTGCGCAAAAGACTATCCCAACAGAAAAAGTAGTATTTCTACCGTGAATAATGGGATTTTTCAAACCAACATAGGTATCCTTATTATATTTCATCTGTTTAGCCAATATTGCAGAAAGTGAGGAATGCAAAAAAAATCTTAGATTTTTGCACAACACTTGATATCTTTCATAAACAGAGCTAGGAAAATACCAGCAGGTTCATCATATATCATATCATTGTCGTCATTTTTACGTAGGCTCATCAGCGGTGGATTAGGAGTACCATTACCGCATAATATTATCATGAATGACTTGTTTCTTCTTTTAAGTAATGTACATTTATATTATAATTATGGAGCTGCCGCACTGGTGGTGATCATGAGCTGCTCTTTGGCTCTCAAGAGTGGAGACAAGTGCTCCTCACAAGCTCTTCTAGCAAGATGAGATGAAATGGATGAAGTAAAATTCTTCAATTTATTTTCTTCGGGAGGCAAGCTCGTCTTCTTTCTTCTTGTGACCAGCTATTAAAGCACTTTTTATTCTTGATGTCTGTGAATGAAGGATGATTCTATCAATTTAAAAATTAAGATGGTGATGAGGCTGCTGATAATGGTCCGTTTTTAAAAAAAGACGACAGCTTCTTTTCTCACTGAGTACATCTGTCAACCACTTAAAGGAGTGATAGGAGCACACCGTCCGATATGGTGCGGTTGTATGTAAGGAACAAAAGAATGATGCGTGTAGACAAGGCCCGAGTTGGGAAAAAATATTGCAGGCTGATCTCAGGATCGGATGGTGTGGTGATGTTGAAGAGCAGAAATCTGCTTGCAAAAGTTAGCTCTTTGAACATGTAGACATTGTTAATGATTTATCATTTTTTTCTTCAAGTTATAAAAAAATAGACATTTTCAAAGGGTGAAGTCGGAGTAGACGATCATGATGATGATGATGATGGGATGAGATGAGATGACGGTTCACTATTTAAGAAGGTGGGCTCATAGCTTGTTACCCGATTTGTACATGACAAGTCCCTTTATTATTATGGCTAGATCAGTTTCTGATTTCTGTTCAGAAAAGCATCCCTTTTTATAAACACATCTCTTTGAAAGTAATGAAGAGAAAAGTATTGGTGGTGATGGGTATATTTTTGGGTTGAATGAGATAAGAAGTAACCTAACTTGTAATTAGCTTGGAAATTTTTGACATATTATTAGTTTTCACTCTGTACGACTTACATATTCCACCCTATTCCATTGATTCTTGACATTAAATATACCCCAAAAATATTTTTCTGGCTCAAGTAACGTTGTCTTTACTTTCTCAACCTGTGTATATGTTAGAATTACATTGTCTGTAAAAAATATTTAACGGCGCTTAATAAACTGTCTTTTATATTATTATTGCATGTCATTTGATTATACATACATGTGTCCACGTCTATTGAAATTAAGCGCAACACTGGTCAAGATTACTTCACAGATAAATAAAAAGCAATTTAGATTGTTTTCGCGACAGAAAGTCTCAAACTCTAGACTGGAGTTACAAATTACAGTAATTTCCAGGTCAAGACATGAGAATTAAAGTAAACGCGAGTTTCCATATTCTCCATCCATAAATGCACATATGAATGTAGGTATGTTATGTTATATATCGGTAGTAAGCCCAGTAATTAAACGTAAAATATCGACTTTTTCCAAAAATCAGTTCTAAACTTCCAGGAACTTATAAAGTTACACTGTTTGGAGGATAATTACAAAAGATTTTTCATTTCAAGCACTTTCTGCCCAAGTTGCAAAAAAAACATTCATTATTTCCCTGTTTCACAAACTCGATCCACTCATTACAAGAGTTTAAGAGTTGAGTAAAAAGAAAATTCCATGTAAATCTAGTATACACAAAGTTATGCAGTTTTTTATGCAGTCAACATTCCCGTTTTCAGACTGAGTGCCTGCTGTTCAAGACATGACATGACAAATCCAGCCGGAACACGAATCACACCAGACAAAACAGCCGTTCACGATTCATTATGCAGTACTCACAAACGTCCACATGCACAGGCGTATTTTATTTAATATGTGTAGGGAATTTTTTTCCCCAAGTCAAGAACTTCTGACTCACAATCAGACAAGGAGAAAAAATAATGCCACCGAACAAAGTAAGATTATCCGCACAACATGTTGTACCAGCACAGGTTTCTCTCGCAAAACGAGACGTGACTTTGGCATTTAAATCATTTATAACTACATGCTGTAATCTCTATATCACACCCATATTCCGTCCAAAGCAAAAGTACGGGAAAAATAAGGAAGTATTTTGTCATTCCCATTCAGATGTGAAGGGCCTTCAATTATTTTCACTTTTTCCTCCCAAAAATTCTGAAAGTACAGTTTGCCAGCATTGATTTTCCCATCTACTTTCACAAGTGTGAACTGAACTCTTTACATGAATGGTGGCTAATAGCTACTTGGTGTATTATGCATGTGCAAATTTTAGCACACATTGAATCCAACCGTTCACGCTGCACTTATCGCAAATTATGGTGATCCCAACCCAACTCAGTCTCTCTACGTTTGGTTGAGTAGGTTTTCATATCAATTCACTGTCCTTTTCGTTTACTTGTATAACTGCACAATATTTGGTAAGGCTATGGTTAAGGCTAACTAGAGTGAGGCATATTGCATATATAAGCAAAGAATTTCTTCTAGAGTTTTTCTCAACTTGTTCCTTTTTTTCGCATGAGAAGGAATAAATATTATCCACGAGCTACTTGAAAGCAGTGTACGATCCTCACGGCAAATACTGTTCGAGTGAGGGAGTTAATCAGGAAAGTAGAGTAAACAGATGAATGCCGACAGAAATAAAAAAGTATTTGCACTGTCTCCCCCGTTTTTTTAGCAAAAAAACTTCTGCTTCTTTTTCACAAGGCGTTTTTCTTCTCATAGAAGATGCAAAGTAGTTGGATGATAACTCGTAAAAATGATGATAGGGCTGATGATGATGATAAGGATTATGAAGATTACGCTCGAACGTTTATTTATATCATACCACAGACGGTAAACATATTTGCATAGTTTTAAGTCAAACCATGGACTAGCGATAACACCCCAAAGGAGCACGGGGATCTTAGGCCACGGATGGCATACATAATGCAGGTCTTCTTTAAATAATTGATTATGTTTAAAGGGTTAAGCTGCCAGCCCCTTTTATATCCGAGGGAAAATGCTGAGATAGTTTCTCCAAAAATCCCATCTATTTCCACCACTTGTTTTTGGCTATGCATACGAAACTGTTTAACAGGAAAGAGATACGGTCGAGGAGGTTGGAAATGGGAAGGATTCTCTGAAACCCAAACCCGTCACGGAATAAAGCCCGGTTGGGCCGTCTGCTCAACTAGCAATTTAAAACTGTAATAGCAACTCGGCAATCTCACTCATTCCATCAAACTCTCCCCCGCCTTGTCAATGTTTTCCTTTTTCATGAGGCTTAATTGACTGCCCCCAAAATCATTTAAAAGAGGGGAGGATACGGCTTGTCCCAAGCCAATTTCAATATTATCCATTCCCGTGTTGTCAACGCCATTTGCTTGTGAAGGAAAATGCACTCCTATTTACTTTCTTCCGCACAGCGTGGGCTTCAGCACTAAAAACATTACAGTTTGACTTTAGCACTCTGTGCAACAGTCTTTTCTAATCTGAAGCTCACGAAAACAAAGTTTAATTAGTATTTATTCCCATTTTAAGCAATTACGCAGTCGATATTTCACCATCACCTTCCCTCACACTAAACCAAAGGCGGTTGAACTGGCTTTCACGCTAATAAAAATACAGTATGAAAAGGTCAGGTTTGCTTCCGTGTTTTAAAATCAATTTTGCGAATACGACATGACACCACTTAACAGACTTGGTTAAGTACTAATAACACCATCGAGCATTCTCCATTATTATGGGATAGCGACACCAAAAGTTATACAATTTGGTATGAATGGTTCTTAAAAGCTTTCTTCATGTTTCCCCAACTTCACATATATTTTTTGCACGTCTTAATGATACTTATTGCTTTATTGCAATTTCTTCCTCTGCCAAATTACCCATCATCCGTGAATACTTTTTTTGAGGCTTTTCTGTCCGGCCTATATATTACACAGCACTTTGTTAACTCGACATTATAGCTAAGCCTTGTATGTATGATTCTCCAGGGGAGTCACGTCACGTCTCAAGCGAAAATATATTTTATTCTACTGCTGCGTCAACATTATTACAAAGTTAGTGCTGGTTTTTACTAGCTGGAGTAATGTGCTGATATCGTGTTAGCGTCCGCGAAATTATTATGTTTCCCAAGCCATTTGATAAGAAGTAAAATGGAAACGAGTTGAGAGAAATATGGTGTGCTCGCAAGGAGAGAGTGAGTAGTTATGATGATGCTTGCGGTATCCCATCCAACCGCTAACTAAATGGCTTACAGTCATTTCGATGGATTATATGCGCCAGCTGAGAAGAGATAGCATGTGATTGAGCCTTTTCGCGAAAAAAAAAACGTACAAGAAGGCTTTCGTGTTTGTTTGGAGGAATGGATCGCGAATCTCTCTCCCACTCCCTCATAGCCCATTATAGTGTTGCATTACATATGGCATAAAAAACACTGCGCTACTCCGTTCGTTCCTCAAACCCGAGACTAGAACTTGATGCTGGTCCGGTCTTGGTAAGGAACGGGAGAGGGGTATGGGATGGTAAAATATGTATAAAAGGCTTGTTTGGAGCTGTTTTCTTGACTCCTTGTAAATAGTGTTGGGCTCCTTCGAGGTGGAAAAGAAAACATCAACACAATTTAGAATTTTTGTGGAAAGCAGGAGTAGGCAAGGGAAGCCATGCATGTGCCCTCGTATTTTTCAATCTTGACAGCTAACACGGTCGTCAACGATAAGGCAGCAGTTAAAAATGGAATTCAGAAGGGAGAGGAAAAAATAATATTTTTAAGGTAGTTTTGAAGCAGCAATGGCAGCTTTTCCTTAACCTTATCAACATTTTAGACAAGTATGTGACGCTGAGGACTGGTGTCACCATTAGTGGAGGAATTAAATATGCAGTAAAAGTAGAAAATTTGTCTAGGCCTGTCCAATCGTATAAGAAGCTATGAACCTGATACTTATCTTATCAATCTCATCACATTTGCAGAGCAAAGCATTTCCGTTCTCGTAATTTGAAATTTGTACGCATTAATGCACTGATCGGAGTGCCGTAAAGAGGAACATGTTAGATTAGATTTGGAATGATGGTGGATGTAGTGGAGTATGACGAGGAAGGAGTATGTATGGTAGGAGGCGGTGAGAAGGAAAAATTTGGAATACGAGACGATTGATTGCAAAGTTGTACAAAAAAAGTACCAAAGCCATTTGACTTTGTTCATGTTTTGTTGAGTTCATAAAAATGTGCGAAAATCCACATAAATACATGTACACAGACAGACAACGAGAACACATAAGTATTGCGTTCTAACTGTTAGCACAAGTGATCGTCATTATCATCATCATCATCATGATCGTCATCCCGTTTTTTTACCCTAATCTATTCCAAACTAATTTTTAATCTTAAATCCACAATAAAGCTGCTCAGAACATCAGAATCTATTGCGTGCCATAAATCACACTGGCAGCTAATTCCACATTAATTCCCAGCCCGACTGGGAATACTTTTTGAAGAACTATTCACTTTTAAAAGTCCAAACACGTTTTCCACTTCAAACTTGCGATGATGTGAACTTGATCAGGAAGAGGAGCCAGAGCATAATCGAAAAATTTTAAGTGGAAAATGCGCATGTTTTATGTGACATGGTCAAGAGCTTCCCATTTTGAAAATCATCAAATCAGAATATTGCTTACACATGTTTTCACTCACCTTATTTATTATACATTGACTACTCCTATAACACTTTATACCCATATTACATACTTCCCCAATCACCAATCACCACTGCAATGCATAAACATCCCGAGAGTTGAGAAAAGGCAGGAAAAGAAAAGTTGAGAGAAATGTTCATGAAAATGCTATAACCACCAGAGATAGTCAAACACACTCTTTATGTCGCAGTAACAGATTTTGTTTTTCGCATTTTTTATCCCGCAATTTCATAACATTCATATTTCGCAGAAACCCCAATAATATAGTCAGAGCAATGTTTCTTACTTTCTTCGACGATACTCAGGCAAGCTGAGGGAACTTGGTCGACGAAACTCAGGCAAGCTGAGAGAACTCGGTCGACGATACTCAGACATACCGATAGAACGACAGTGGAATCGCAGAATCTGATATTTCTTAAAACATCGACATCAACACCACAAGGAAATATGTCGGCTCCAAAGGGGAATTTATGCGTGAACACACACACTCACAAAGTTGACGAAAGCTCACATATTTTTTCTGTTAGGAATACACTTATGCTACCGTAATCTTGAAGATTTCATCTTCCTTCTACTTTGTACTTTTTCACCGAACCACACAACTACGTTATAGTATTTACCGATAAATGATATGCAGCCATGTGTTATGTGTTCATCTGGTTGGTGACTGTGACTTGAATCGCTTTTTGCTTTTCTTGGCGATTTCCTAAAGGGGAAAAATGTTGGCTCAGTCACAATCACATATTCAGATTTGAGTCATGTGCGTCTGCTGAATAATCTGGAGCTGAATGAGGATGATGATGGGATGGCAGCTCTTATTAAAACGACAGAAACTAACTGCACTGCTTTCTTCCCCTGACAGAATCAATAAATCGGCGAATGTGAAGAAATAAACGAGAATTTTCTGTCCAATGGGCTATATCTCTTCAATTTAACTACTCATTTTGAGCATTTAGAGGCAAGTGTCACAGTCGGAGAAATGATTTGTATCCTTGTAACATTTTCTTTCAATTGACAATCAGCTAAATTCTTTTAGATTGCTTCTTATTTATAGTTAGTTGATACACTACACTAGGCTCAGACAAGTTGGCGTAGGTTGGAATGATGAAAATAGAAAAATGTCAGTTGACGCCTTCAAGGCAAACTACTGGCGCAGTTAGTTAGATATTTTTTTGAGTTATTTGTTTTTTATTAAGGGCTAAAGTCATCATATTATCACTAACTTAAAAACTTGAATGGGCTATGTGATAACAGTTCTGTCGGCTTTTTTTCTTCAAATCCCACTTTTGGAACCTAGTCATGATAGGAGTTATCTGTTTTCATACACTTATCTCACACATAATTTCATTTCCTTTTTTTCGGAATCTGTTATGCTAATTAGGACTGAGTGAAGATAACTGGGATTCATCCAGCTAGCCCATTAGCATACTTTCAGACAGAGGCAAACCGTCAGGCTAATTAAGCGTAAATCATATAGACCGGCACAATTTGTGGTAAAAAGCTGTTTTGGACATTCCGTCCATCTGAATATTTTATCTTTGTACATGATGATGACCCCATAGAGTGCCGGTATATTACGAAATGAAAAGTTATCTAGTTCTATGCGTGCAACAGCATAGTTAACTTGTCTTGCGTTATCTGAATACTGACGATGAATGGAGCCAGAACAAGGATTAAAGATAGGAGAACAGAGGGCACATGGAGCTCCCATTGAATAAAGATGCCAATCATTTTTGCATACTCTATTCTTTCTTCCATTCTCCTATATGAGCTTACACTCCAGCTTCGGATTCACGGTTAGTAAAATCCCTATAACTTATACTATGCCCATAGCATGTCTGTCTGTCTATTTCACACGGATTGATTTATTGAGTTATGTGTGTAGTCCGCTGTCGGTTTCCCAAAGTTGCGTTAGTGTAATTTTGTACCACCCAATGAACTGCCTGCAAAGGACCTTCACACAGTGCCATATTCTTATTGACTAAAGAAGCCACGTTTAGCTAGCACCCCCAATAAATCATGCATCTCGACATTCCACCAAGTTGACTGCAGTCAAGTCACATCATACCCCACCAAACATGCAATGAAAGAACAAGTGCAAGTAAATAAAAACTTGTGTTGTCTCTGCGTTATTTATGCCGCTTCACTACAGCTCCTCCAATCTTCTTCCAACGGTAATTATGCATTCATGAACTTTTCGACGACATGTGGTAGTGTTCCTGGTAGCCCTCACTCCACTCAGTGTTCTAACAGAACTACCTACGTTCCCACTTGCGTAGCTCCTTTCATCCATCCACACCAATTTATTATCTGCCAGGAGATGAGAATGGCACTTAAATCTGTTTATTGGCTTTTTTCCCTGGTGTCCTGTCCTCTTTCAATGCACAACAGATAAAATGCGTAAAGAAGTGATACTGATGCTACCACCACACTGCCATAGAACATAAAACTCAATATTTTCCAACTACACTAAAACTGTAACGAACTAAAAAAAATGCTTTGAAATAGCTAAAAGTGAAATGAAAACAGAATTTATACTTTGGACCTACAAGATAAGGAAACACCGAACAAGGTATATTAATACTAGGTTAGTTTTTTTTGCTCACTGTACATAGGTATACCAAGTTGTTTTCGTTTGGTGGCTTCGGCTCTTGGTCTCACTTCATACAAATATTTTCCTACAGGTGAATGCCGCTAGCTGACTGAGTTACTATAGTTGTTGGCGTAGGTGGGCTAAATGTTTTTCATGTTAGTTGTCCTAACCTTCTTGCAGAACCCATTCAATTTATATTTTTCATAATATATGCCGCTCGCTTTGACGTGATGAGAGAAACGTATTGGACTCCTACACACGAAGTAAAACCACAATGACCACAAACGTGGAAACGGGTTAACGGCTTAGCCTGGTTCTCTTCAGTTCTGTGGAATGACACAAGCTACGTATAAGCAGAGAGAAATGGCGATGGAGTCGGAACATCATAATAAAATGCTACAGATATTGATGGACCTTTGAGAGCTTTTCCCCTACTACTTCCGACTTACTTATCTTTGAGGATGAGTACGAGTTGAGCAAAAAAACTATAAGCCCCTTTGATCCAGCTAGTGCAATATTATTCCAACAACTTTTCTCCAAAGAGTGATGTGTTCCCGCATGCCTTGCCGTTCTGCTGGTTTTACTTCAGCTCTCAATCCCATTGACCGACTGAGTGACTTGGAATGAATTGCACTGGAGAGTAGGCGGAAGTTGCAACTGTGCAGTTGTGGGATAATATTATCCTGGATAATAATAGGGAATGGAGCAGATGGGCCTTTTCGGCTTCCAACAGTCATAGCCAACTTTCCTTTGCTGGGCGATATGAACGAGTTGCAAATGCATTCATGTGTTGATAACAACGATGGAAGAGAGTGGCATTCGTGCACAATCTACCACAGATCGTCGTCAGCTCCCTCATAAAATGCATTGGAGTGCGGGACGTGGGAGCAGAAGTAATGCGTTCCTTTTTTGATGTTGAGGTCCTCATGGCTTTTGTGGAGAATGGATAATGGCCCGTTGGAAGTTAACTTTCCCGTATCACCATCAGCCTTTGCTAGTCAGTTTCCTCTCTCGTCATTTTACTTTTAGCCAAAAACTTCTTCCTCCTTTTAAGAATTTTGGGATGAAAGAATTTTTTTTCATGGGTTTTCCGACCCATTCTCTTCCAATAGAAGACTATATATGAGAGTGGTGTGTGCTTTCTCTGCATTCCCATACTTTTTCATTCATGGCATGGCTGGTCTCTCCAAGCAAGACTCACAATTCGTTTGCAATTTCTACTTCCTCTTTTAGACAGTGCACCCTACTCTTCACTTAACACCACTTTAGATGTACGGTGGAATGTATACGGTCGAAAATAAACGGGGATCGTCTTGCGTATAAAGCAAACTGAAAGAAATGGGAACGAGTTAGGTTGGTTGGGGTGTAGACCTATGTCCAATAAAGGAGTGTTCGAGTGTTTTATATAACAGCAACAATAGTTGCTAACTTTTCTTTAAGATACTTTGGGCCACATGTTTGAATACTTTTTCTTTCCTTTCCCTCTAAAAAAATTTCTGTCTTATAAAAACGTTTCCTTGTTCTTATACTTAGAATAAATGCTAGACAAATAATCGTCGACCGGGGAAGACGAAACATGATATTAGGTACTTGTACCACTGTACTACTGTGCATTTTTTTTAAATTTTCATATATACTTTATGGAACTAGTAATAGTAACAGTTTTTTCTCTCCAAGAATACCAATCATTTGAAAATAACTTATTTTAGTTCGCCTTTTGCCATGTGCAAAATAAATGCATTTATTTGAATAAAGTAAAATGCTGTTTAAACAATAAATCTTCCTCATAAAGCCATCAAATATTTACACGAAGTTCATACTTCTTTTGTAATATCAAACTATGTGAATATGTCTGTTACAAAATGCTTAGTTTCTCTTCTCAGCCAAACTGCATATTTAATATTAGATCAACAACACCAGTACAAGTCGAAATTTTAAATTATCCATGTCTTATCTTAGTTGCATTCACTGCTAACGAAATTTAGCTAATTGTAAATAGTATGATGAACACGTTACGAATTATGATTAACTTCCATTCAATAAATGCCCCTAGTATTATTTCCGTGATTAAATAGTACAAAACGTTTCGGAAGGATACATACATATCATAATAAAATGTCTTAAATAATTCTTAGATAAGTAAATATATAGATCAATTCTCTAGATCGGAATTAAAAGGGAAAAAGGTGCTGAAAAACTTTTCCAAACCATTTTGCTGTCCCTACTGTAGAAAATGCGAGTACATAAATCAAGTAAGAAAGTTTTATTTTTATTCCAATATCTCTTTGACGCTGCTCTGGAAGTTAAAAGCAGTCACGATTTCGCACATATGAATTTTTCCTAGTCAAGATACCACATCCAAATTACTTTTTCCGTTTGGAAGCTACTCATTCTCATGCAACACATCACACCAACTTGAGCTACCATGGTCTTAAGAAGACACGGAGCAGTTGATGACATAGAGTCTTATGACAAATATTGCTTTGTTGACTCATCTTTCTTTATCCATTACCCCATGTCCTCTTCCGATCATCTAGATCATTCAAAAGCGCTTAATTACGTAAGGCATTATAATTATCGGCAGACTTTACATTTTAGTCTATACCACATGCGGATAGAAAAATATGAAACTATTTTTACGGATTAGTTTGGCGACAACCATAAGTCTTTATGAATATGGTTATTTCTTACACCGAATAGGTTAGCGATTGGAGTAAAACAGTAAAAAGTGAACCAAGAAAATAAACTTTCACATAGCAGGTATTATTAATTTTTTTATCGCACGTATTACCACTGATTGGCATTGTTATTGATACGTAATATTACCACTTAAATATTTCTTAAATAATGGATTTGAGTAAAATATGGAGAAGGTAGATACTCCAAAATTCTACTTTTTGTCAGCGACCCAGAAATACTAGAAATGGAATAGCATTCTATTATGATTATTTTCAAGATGCTGTTTCTAAAAAAACGTATTTCGTGTTTTCGTCTCTCTCAGAAATCCCCGTCATCGCCAGACAAAATCATGAAGAAAAAACAAGGACAATAAATAGCGAGAAGGTAAATATCAGGTAAAAAATACTTGCCCGTTTGGTACATTTATTTTTTAAATCGAAGGAAATAAATGACGTTTTTTAAGGAAAATATAAAATTTATTCAACAATGCTGTTCTCAAATTAAAATTCAATGGTACGGAAGAAGTAGGCACTAGGCACCGGAAGTGAAAAATAATGACGACTTCTCAGGTGTCTATACGTATCTGTATAAAATGGAATTTAGAATTTCTCGATCATGAAATTCAGACGAGGAGGTATGTATTTCATGACAGTATCCAAATTGCCTCAAATCTTTTATTAAACTAGTCAAAATGAAATTATAAAGAATTAGGAAGCAACTGTGTTGCAGAACTCAATGTGGATTCAATATTTTTGCTACAATTATTCGAGCATCTTGTTTTTAAGTTGGCGATTCAAAATATCCCAATTTCCGTAAAGAAAGAGAAATTCCATGTTCAACTGCTGAAAGCTCGCGTTAAATCCCATCAGCTTTTTAGAATTGACTATTGACTCCTGTGTCATGGTGGGTTCCTAGGCATTCATTGAGAGTGAGACTAGCTGAACGCAAAAATTAGAAGCAATTTGGAGATCATCAGGAAAGGCATACTCCTCATGTGTAAACATTCAGAACATTCATCCATCAATTTTATACCACCTATTTATTCCTGAATTCTACCCATTGAATAAATTTAGCAAACATCCATTTTCCTCCGAATATTTCCCCTAGCCACTTGTTCCTTATTCTTGTATTGATGACTCATGTGTACTCTTCTATTTAACTTTCCAGTTTACATTACACGCGCTCTCAGTAACACCGAAGCAATATCCCTGTTCGCTGTGAATTCTGGAGAAAAGTATGCTATACAAGGCTTTTGAAACTACGGAGCAAGTCCCTCGTATAAATATATGTCACGCTCAGAATCTCTCAAGGATCCATTTCCTCCACCGTTGTTACCTACAACCTAGAACAAACTCAGAAAGTAAAAGTTTACTCAAGGATAGCACAAACGTGCAAGGATTTCGTTCGTATTTTTAACTTCGTTTTTTCCTCTCCTTTCCCTCCTCTTTCATTCGTATGATAATGTAATACTTATGCTATGCATGAAGGTAGGTAGCTCATGTCTGCTTTCAGTACTTTCCCTGTCTACAATCTACAATTGGCATAAAACGCAAAAAAGAAATCCATGTTTGGGTGTAAGTTTCAGTACAGAGGGAAAGTAAACCTGGAACCTCCAGGCTGGAGACTTTTCCTACTTGCTATTTATTTTACACGATGACTCCTGCTTTCCTGGAGGAAATGGGAAGAATTGGATAGAAAGGGACAAAGATAAAATATATCCCCCTTGGCAAATAAAGAAAGTATAATATCCCTTGTAAATTATAGTGTCTACGTAAGTTCCACTCTCATAGACTACTGATCTTTTCAAACTCTTGAGAAAACGCTTCCGACCGTCCCTTCAACCATTCCCCTTGAATTATAAAGTGAAACGGGGAAGACTCTTGCGTTTTAACTCTTGCATAAAGGAGAAACGTGTTGGAAGAGTTTTCCAGCTTCTGCTTAATAAATGGGTGCAGACGGGATAGAAGGTGTTATGTATTCTGAAGGCATTATAGGTTGAAGCCATTTTCAAGGGGGCTGTGATGGCAAAGGAGGGACAGGTATTTAAAGGGCTCTCCATTCGCAATCAAAAAGTCATTTTAATGGCTATATTAAGCATTAGGAACGTCCAAAGTGTCTGTAATGACAGTGTCTTGGAGTTGTAGTGGAGAAATATTAATTTCAATGAAAATTATTATTCTGTAAATATGTCTTAGGTTTAGTTTTTACATGTGTAAAAGTTGAATATAATCTTTTAGTTGTAATCTCATTTGATATTTAGATGTAGATAATTGTCATTGTTTTAAGCAAAATTGAATTTATGCAATGGAACTTTCACTGCGCGAGTTGGGACAA
>JAQGAH010001285.1:0-15954 GCA_034696885.1 Lepidocyrtus paradoxus
CAGACAGACAGACGGACAGACTGCCCAGACGATCTTAGTAACTTGCGTTTCACCTAACGGTCGCAAGTTAATAAATTCATCATCTCATAAACCACTTTTTTTAGTCGTCTCGTCGTCTGTCTAACGAAAACAGATACATTAAAGAGCTATAATGCATCTAGAAAGGGAAAGAAGTCATCAAATAATACATATTTAGTGAACCATATACCTATACTACTATTTACGATTGTGAATTTATTTAAACAGATGCAGACAAAGATATAAAGTTTAGCAATGCGGGCAGTCAACTTTCCTACTCAATAAATCCGACTTATTGGAACGGTCATATTTTGTGTTTCTGATCCATTTCTAACAAGCGTCAGCAAGCATTCCCTGGTGGCTGACAGTCCCAATTTTTAAATTTATTTGAGAAATAGAATCTCAAGTTTTGAAAGGAATTTTTAAGCAACTGCAACCATACTTTGATATTTTAGACTGGAATGAATCACAAGCTTGTCAACTTGACTGAATGCGTTTTATAAGTTGATGGTGATAAAATCTGAGAAATAATAGGTTGGTTTTGCAATGTATGGAAGGAGCTTCTAGAAATACATATTTGTTCATAAAAAGTTTAACCTGAACAAAATAGTTATAAAAAGAGTAACTTGCAATTATTTTAACAGCAATTCGCTTTGGAGAAGGTTTGCTCAATCTGGATATTTGTCTAGTGTACGGATACTTGCATATATTTTATAGCCTTTTAGTTCCGGGTGATTTTCAACGGTAGATTAAATAATAAATCAGAATATCCAACAGTCAACGTTTATGTTTTTTGAAGCATTTTATTAAATGTTCTAAAATTAGGAGGTGACGATGTACAATTTTAAAACTGCTAATCCCAACTATTCTAATCTCTGTTCCACAGAAGGAGAAACAGGGCTCGGCCGAGGAACCATTATGCTATGGCTTTGTATGAGTGCCTTCAAGGATACGAGTTCCCTCAGGAGTCATCGGATCGTATGTTTTGCTCAAGAAATAAATGGGTTGGGCCAACGCCTGTTTGTCTTCCTAAAGGTAATGATAATGATGATAATAATGATGATGATAGGGTTAACATTTAGCAATATAAAACAGACATGTATCTCTGCGACTCTTAACTTTAGTTTAACCCAGAATGCAATAATTTTAAGCATCTCGGATTTTAGAAAAACATATCTACAAAAAATATCCTCTTGAAATCAGTTGGGGAATAGATTTTATGCATGATTTACACAAATCTCGAAGACAGGTTTGATAAATGAATGCTAGAGTATAGCTCCCAGCTTGTCTAGAATTCTGTAATCCGGCCAAAATAATAGTGCTTCCGGTGTGTGAGGTGATGATACGGAACAAATATCATATGCTCCACATGAACACTTGTCTGACTTTCTTGTAGTCAAAGTCAAAGATCGCGCTGTGCGTCTTGTCAACGGGACTACCAAGAAGCTCAAGACAGCATGTCAGATTATGCTTTAAAAATGTTTCAAAGGAATAAAATTTTGACTCGTTCAGGGTACTTTGCCGCGTCATAAGTGCGTGAAGGTGTGAACCTAATTTGATAATTTATGTATGAAAATCAAGATTAAGAGAGTTTTATAGAGTCACAGTCAGTCAGGTGAAAACGTTTTGGCTTGTTGCAAAACTTAGGACTAGAATATGCGAAACGCTTCATTACATCTTCTGAAAAGATTTTTCAAAGGTAAATATGCATGAAATATTTATTTCTGCCAATTTTTTCCCCACAGGTTCATTGGATGAGTCGGGCTGTAACAAATGTGAGCAAATATGCTCTGCAGAGGCACATGGAAGTTCCCACGTGACATGCTCCTGCTACGCAGGTTACGAAATGTCTGGAAACGGGACATGCGTGGACATTGACGAATGCTCGATAGACAATGGGGGCTGCTCCGGAATTTGTTTTAATAAACTGGGATCCGTCCAATGTTTCTGCCCTTCGGGATTCCAAGTTGGACCGGATGGAAAGACATGCATTGATCGAAACGAGTGTTTACTTAGGAATGGACATGGACCTTGTCAAGATACTTGCGATAACACACCTGGAAGCTATTTATGCAGTTGTGAAAGAATATCAGGGACAAAACTGTCTGCTGATAAGGTACAGACATATTCTAATGGGTGCACATTTATTAAAAGTGACAAAAAACGTTGCTGGTATTATAATAATGGCCATTTTTAAGACTTGAAGGGTTTTTCTCAAAAACACGAAATGGAGCTCATCAATCAGAAAAAAATGAAGGGGAAGGTTTTCAACTAAATGCTTTTTAAATTTCAGCACTCCTGTGAGGACATAAATGAGTGTGAAGAAAGGGAAAACTTTGGATGCAGTCATATGTGTCTGAATACGTTTGGTAACGCATTCTGTGCCTGTCCCAAAGGATTAACTTTGTCAACTGAAGACTACAAGACTTGCCTGGGTGACTTGACAGATGCACCTTCGCCAACTACATCGACTACGACAACAACCTCAACAACAACAACATCCACTACTCCACCACCTCCCCCACTAATAGATATGGAAATATTTGCCCCTCCGGAAAACTTGGAACTTCCCAACTTAATTTTAGACTGTCCACCTGGCTCAGCCCCGGCAACTGATAATCCTCGCATTTGCGTTGAGCACGAAGATTGTACTGTTGATAACGGAGGATGTGAGCATGTTTGTGTCCCATCAGGGAATTTCCGATTCTGTTCTTGTAGGGCTGGCTATGAGCTGCTGAATGAGACGGCATGTGTGGACCAAAATGAATGTGAGTTGGAGAACGGTGGTTGCGATCAGGAATGTGTTAATCTTCCTGGCTCCTTCTTCTGCGCTTGTAAAGATGGTTATGAGCTTATGGGTGATCATAAAACATGTCAAGGTGAGCTTTTTTTACCCATTTTAGGACAATAGTGACAATGATTGACAGAATGGTTGGGCAATCCTATTGAATAAATATTTTCAGATGGGAAATGTATTTATTGAGCAATTTAAATATGTTTTTTTTACAGTGACATTTTGTGAGCCACCTCCCATCCAAGAGAATACAGTTGGCTGGGAATGCGAGTATCCGAGTTTGGTAGCGTTTGTAAATGGTGACAAACCCATTGTCGGGACAAAATGCAAATTACGCTGCTTACCTGGTTACTCCCTGACTTCCCCAAATCATCATCATCACTATCGATATCTAAATAGCATATTTGGTGGTCCCGAAGAGATTTCGCTGATGTCATTAAGTCAGCACACGATAACGTGTGCGGAGGACGGAGAGTGGAAGGGATATGAGATGGCCTCCAGGTCAACCTGTATTTCTACAAGTTGTCCCCGTCTTCCAGCACCAGAGCACGGGACACTCTTTCCCGACACGTGTCTCTCAGATAATGTGCCGATCAACTCACAGTGCCTGGTTCTTTGTTCCGCTGGTTTTTATCCTAAAAATGGAAGAATAAGAACTTGCTCAAGAAACTTTCAATGGTTCCCTGAAGATAATCCTCTTTGCATTAAATTACCTCCTACGCCCCGACCTTACATTCATTGTCCGTCTGATATTGAAGTGGACCTGAAGTCTGGGCAGGCGTCTGCATACGTGAAAATCCCACAACCCCAAGCAAATATGGATTGGCACAGGTATACTTACCAAAACCAAATATTAATTTAAATCTGACTAATGTACATTATTTTCTCTTTAACTTGTTACACCATGCACTTTCAGATATGTCGAGGCGATTCCTCCATGGGCAAAGAACCTGGAATGGGAAGCTCCACCTGGAAATACACAGATTTCTTTCATTGCCAGAAGTCCAATTTCAAATGACACAGCAACTTGTCATTTTAAAATTCATGTTGTTGGTGAGCATCACACATCAAACTTATGTATAAAACTTATTAACTAATAGATTGTTCCTACAAACTAGCCCAGATTAATCCTTCATTTTATGATTGGAAATCATGCAGACCGAGAAGCTCCTCGAGTTCATGGATGCCCAACATCCTTTGAAATAAGATTGGCACCTGGTGAAGGATCCAGGGAAGTATGGTGGTCTGAACCTAAATTTAGCGATAATGTCAAGCTCCAATATGTTCAACAAAGTCATTCCCCTGGACACGCTCTTTCTAGAGGAAACCATCATGTTAGTTACGTTGCCGGTGATGCTGAGGGAAACAAGGCGAGATGCTCCTTTACCGTTACAGTACACGGTTTGTAGACGATAACTAGCTATTTTATCTACACGAACTAATATTAGTGGGGTGATGGGAGAATTTCCATTTTAATTTTGTTCATTTCTTTGAAGGGACTGAAGATTATGAGATGGCAGACTATGCATATCAAAGTGGGCCCAGCTCCTCAAATTTACACATGGTCATTTGTCCCAACCTAAAATCTGGAAGGTGGACCATACACTATGCCTATTACTTACCACCCGGATGCCGTTACTCAACCTCACATGGAATATATTCGAAAATTTTCAAACAGAAGCCTTACGCAAATATAATTCCGCGACTGCGCCGCCGAACGTTGCCTCACTAGTTCAGCAATAAGATTAACAGTTCTTAATTTTACTTACAATTAGGTATATTTATACACATATATATATATATATTTACATATTATGTTACTTTAATATTACCAAGTTGTAGATTGTAATAATATGCTTTTTAGTAAAATTTACGTCTTAATAGAAAAAGAAAGTCACCTCGGAGACATTGTATATTTATGCGTCTTTTACTGGTGTGTACTTAAATAAACATTGTGTAAAATATATACTTTATATTGTTACAGTTTGCATTTGTTTTCCTCTAAAATACATAATAGGACGGCACTCCATCAATCGACCGGAGTGACATTCCTGCTCCATTTCAAAATCTAATAACTTTCAAAATTTCTTCCCCAGCTTGAGCTTCTCGGAGTTTTTGCCAAATTTGAAAGGCCCTGCGCTGATAAGGCTAATGACGGGGAAGAAACCGGCAATCGTCCACCCATTCCCTGAAACGCTGCGGTACTACATTAATGTTCTGTGATGCAAATGATTTCAGCGAGTTCAGCTTTACGTGGCAACATCATTTGGCATCATCATCATGGAGTTTCGATGATGGAGATTGATGATGCCAAATTCGCTTCAGATTTAATTGGCCACTTGTTCCTACCGTCATAGCGACTGCTTAACTTTCTACCGTCATTATTAACACATTTCTTAAAGGTCCTTCACAACATCAACAACCTCATCGTCATCGCTACCCCCAGCGAAAAAACGAGAGCCTCTCCATCACCTGGTAACAAGAATAATAAGCATGACAACCCACCTCCCCGTCAGCATCACCACCGGAAACAATTTTTCTTACACGAAATTAAACATGCATGCATGCAGACGGGTACAATCACGCCCGTTCCTCAAAATCGCAGACAAAGGTAGCGGTAGTCCGCTTGTATTTAGATTTGGCGAAAGTTTGGTCATGCGAATATGATTAGAGTGCAGCCCATGCTGCTCATGAACACGCCACACCACCAAGAATCCAAGTGAAATATTTGACATAACGACTCGTTCATCACGTATTGCGATATTGAACTTTAAACTATGAATAAAGATTAATGCAACAGATTCATACTTTCATCTTGAGCATTGGGTCCAAATTGTTTCAGCAAACACGATACTGCAAAGACATGATGAATAAAAAATTGAAACAAAATTAAACAGTTTTATTACCAACGACGAATATGAAGTTATCGGATGGTGAAGTGATGCATGCATATTATAGATTCCAGCAAACTGATTACAGGACCAGTTTTAACATTATTAAATTATAAGTACGATCCAATATTGATAATTTAACTGAAATGGTAAGGCTCAAATTTCACTGAACTGTTATCCGATGGATGATTAACTTCAGTTGAATAATGGACGCCGGACAGGCAAAAAGATTGGTGTCGAGCTGCCCCAGCCACTTCCCAATTTAATCATTTCTCCAGCTAATTTCTATTAAATACGGTAGAATGGCCGAAAACGTGATCGTGGGGAGCGAGGGTAAGTTGTAAAAGTATCTGATCAACATTACTAAAAATTGATAGCCAAGTTGGAAAAAAACATCCTCTAATCCATTTTTGTAGGCTGCAAAATCAAGGAAATCCTTGCATAATGCAACCCTGGTGACATTTGACATTAGAACAATCACAGAGTTGTATCGGCGCTTGATAAGCAAGAAGATTGTCAAGTACAAATCTTTAAACGGCAAAATGGGCGAGGGCGAGTTGATACAGCTGATTTATCTGCGGATATCTCAAAACCCAATATCATTATACGATTGAGGCTTGAAAGAAAGAAGCGGAGCTGCGTTCCTTCAATTTTACCGGGAATTTATTCGTCAATATAATTCGTAATATCCGCTTTTTGGATGTTCAAACATACATTGTTCGATTATCGTAAACATGTCATCTCTGCGTATTTATACAGGAATAAAACAAATGTCATCCTCTTGTAAACAGTTAAAAAACTTCATGAGAACTTTACATTGCAGACAGTCATCATAAACCAGGTGAACATTACAGACGCCCAACCAAAAGTAATTACATTCCATTTTAGTATATGCAAGAACTTGTAATATTTGGTCTTAGTGTAAAACGAATATATGTATTATTTATTAACTTGCAAGCGTAAGGTGAAACGCATGTTACTAAGATCGTCTGGGCAGTCTGTCCGTAAGTACGATAGCGTCAACAGTTTTGAATTTGTTTTTGCATTTTCTCTCTGTCTAGACAAAGATAGGTATCGAGTTCGTTAACTAACAAAATCGGTTAACACCAACACCAGAAAAAAGCAGAAAAGTGCAAAAATTGTATGTAATTTTTTAGAAGAAATATGGACTTCTACTATTTAAAAAACCATACAATTTTATTTGTACCAATGTTATCCCAAATCAACTTCGGTCGTGTAGGACACAATAGTGATGATTAATTGGCACCAATAGTTCAATATGAAAACAGCTAGAAGTTTTTGTAATAGCTTTTTATCTCAAAAATGCAAAAAAAAAATAATGATGTTAATTTCTGTATCGCACAAATTACTACCATATATGATAAAATCTGATGTAAAATTCAATACGGAGAACAACACAATAATTTCATCAATTTAACCACATTAATCATTGCACCAAAGGGCGATATGTGTTGCAGTAATTTTTTTTATATTTTTTATAACAACTTTCCATAATTTAAATTGCACAGGCATACTTGAAATGGTTATGTGCGTTATGCCTTTTAGTCAGGTATGTTGGGTTTTCCCATACTGTATCCGGTCGCAAGTTTGTATAGCTGTGGATGGCTAGTTAAAGAATTAGTCACACAGGATAAGCATAATTTCCTCACTTCCCACGGGAATAAGACTGGATTAAAACTGAATAGCAATCATTATCATCAGCGTCACTAGCAATGATTTTAATGGTCGCTATCCTCCGTTTTACATTCCAACAAATATTAGCAGCAATGCAGTGCATCACTGATCAAATAAATATGCATATAAGTATGTATAAGCCAGATTTAATGTCTAGGGTGTCGTAAATACACCATGTTTTTATTTGAATGGTTAAGAAGTCACGATAACGTTTTGGGTGATCCGCCGTCAGGTATTTCAAGTCATTAACTTTATCTCGGTGGATATTAGGTAACCACACTGAAACACAAGCGCATTGCGCAACTAAAAATTTCATTTTACTGCTGTTTGCGCATAGAATATTTGCGTTTTTTGTCCTCCGTTTTACATTTCAGCAAATATTTGATCTAGTGAAGTAAGTCATTGATCAATTAAATAATTATATGACCATGTATAATCCAGATTTAATTTTTATACTGCTAAATAATGAACAACATGTTTCTAAATTGATCTTTATACTGAAAAACACAATTGCATTTTTCACTTTGCAATCTCATTTTTATTGTTGTTTGTGCATACAATATTTGCTACTCAATATTTATGTGTAGCTTATACAGTCATGTGGTGACTATATGTGATTTCTGATCTCATACTCTCGTATATAGGGTTAGTCCTTTGTATGATCGTTTTGGACAAATTAATAATTATCATTAAAATTTAAAACGTAAAAAATTGTTTCAACTGTGCGACAATTAAACCAGCTATAAAATATTTACAGGGAGAAAGTGCAAGAATCTTAATACTCACCAGCTTTTTTGGCTTCCTAACGAATAGACACCGACTTTTTCTCATTTTGTAGATAACATGAGATGTTTTTAAATGGTTTATAAATAAATTTGCTGCGTATTTGCTATGAAAATCATGCAAAAATATTTACATTATAATATATACAGAAAAAATAGAGCCCAGAGAAATGTAAAGGGAGAAAAGAATACTGGTAATCATTTTCATAAAGAAGTTTTGAATCTAAAATCGCTTGAAAAACAAATTAGAAAATGATACGCACCGGTGCACCACGCCTGTTGTTCAATGAAAACTTTTTCTCCTTTTTATTTCAGTTAATAGATCATACTCGTTTGCGCTTGTCTCTCACTGCCTCAATTACATGAACGTGACATCAATTGGCTTGCTCCCTCGCCATCGCGTCTTGGTTCAACGCCCAAGAACTATTCCCGAGCAGAAAGATCTGATTTATAAAGAAATCCAATGGATACAGTTTCAAATGTTGGAGAAAGTCAAGCATAATTTTGAAAATTATTTAAAATTGCGTCAATAAAAACGGGGGTCACTTAAATCATATTATTTTTTAATTAATGTGTTATAATTTTCGCAAGATGTAGATTTTACGTAGTAATCAGTTCCTATTAACGTTTTTAAATAAACGGGTCATTTCAACTCAAAGAATATATTGGGCTTCCCGGTATAAAATGTTTCTTGTTTACATATATACACACATACATAAAGGTTTTGACTGAAGACTGGGCTAGAAGTGATAATAGTCGTTGAACAAATAAGAGATATGATATGTAAACGCGATGTTTAAATCGGACAAGAAAAATCGTATATATACCGAAAAAGAAAAGGATAATTTATTCTGACTGTTGAAGCGTTTCCTATACAGCAATCAATATACAGACAATTAAAATTGGCCTTGTAAGATTTAAAAAACGTTGTTGCAAGCAATTTGCAAAATAGTCTTTGTTGTATTTTCACCAGTAGAGAAAAACACTTGACACAAATTCTGTTCTTTTATAAACTACAACATTTACATATCTCTATTTACAGACGAGTTACAAGTATTCCCATGCATTTCTGGTGACTATAAAGCCAAAGGTAATCAAGCAAGTTTAATTTGTCATGTATTAAATTGTTTAGTTTCCGCTAAAATATAAAAATGAAAATCATAATTTTTTATACATAACATTACTAAATCGTCAGTGATTGGTGTAGTTTAGTACATTATTCAATAGAAAAAATGCAATCAATCTGTTAATGTTTGTGCTAATTGTTACACGTAATTTTTAAACTTCCAGAGGTTATTAAAAAACGTGAGTTAAACTGTTAACCCAACCCATGTGAAATCAGCGATGCGTAGTCAAGGGGCAATATCAAGGGCAGCTCTTGGCCGGATGGCCTCAGTTGGGGACCTATATGATGCACGAACTGACAACTTCTGCTGTACATCTATCTTTAAAAGGAATATTTCTCCAAGTGCACTCAAAATTCAAGACGCCGACTTTTCTGATGTGCATCTAATGCATAGTGACACCTTTACAGAAAAGTTCTTTAAGTTGGATGTAAAGGCAGAACTGTCAGTATCTGTACTTGCGGGACTTTTTACACTAGAAGGCTCCGGGCGGTATTTAGGAGACCAAAAAAAATCAAGCCGTACAGTAAAGAGCTCTTTAGTTTACAATATTCAGACGAAAGATGAAAAACTTAATATTTACCATGAAGACCTTAAAGAGGCATTTGCCATTGACGCCATTGAAAACGGAGAAGCAACCCATGTCGTTACTGGGATATCCTGGGGGGCTAACTCGGTACTTTCTTGTACCTACGAGAATAAAGATAATAAAGACGTCAAGGTTATTGAAGGAAGTCTTGCTGCGCAAATGAAAAAGGTGTCCTGGTCAATTGCAGGAAAAGCCTCTGTCGATTTTTCTGAAGGAGAGAATGACAAGAGCATTCAATTTGATGTCAGAGTTTTTGGAGATGTCTTACCTAAGGAAGACCTGCCGACCACGTTTGAGGGGGCTCTCCAGTTTATGAAGCAGGTGCCGTCATTGATTGCAAATTGTAATGAAGGAAAGGGGAAGCCACTTACTTTTCGACTTGTTCCTATTTCTCTCCTCAAGAAATATTTAAATTTTTCTATAATGGCTGATACTGCTCTAAAAACTTTGGAGGAAGCAAGCATGACTCGAGTTGTTCACCTTTTTGATGAAATATCGAGAGCCCAACAGGAGCTATATGATTTTAACAACGACGCAATCGATCATAAATATTGTGTTATGGTTGAGGTCCTAGTATCGATTTCTAGTTTAAAGAAGGAGGTGGCTGTGGAGGAAACATCCTTCCGGTCCAAGCTTGCCGCAGCTTTGACTGATATAAGATCTGGTAAAAAGGACGCAAGTGAAATAGAGAATCTTCTTCTTCAATTCCGGTCAAGCCCTGCGTCCCCAGAAAATGTGGCATTATTACTCAAAACGTGGGAATCCCACCGTGAGAAGATATTATTTGCAAAAAATCTTCAACAGAATGGCGCAAAATATATCGGCCTAAACTCCTCTCTTGATAAAGAAATGCTCGATGATTTTGATTCCAAATCGTTTGTGTTATTCTTCAGTCAAAAATCAAAGATTCTGGATCTTGCCAGGTGGAATGGAAACCGTCTACTATTTTACCAAGAAATGAAAAAAAAGGAGAATGGTCAAAAATATTATGTCGTTGATTGCGACATTCATCCAGACCATCTTCCAAAAAACACATCCAGCATTATCCAAGTTATCCAAAGGGCAAAGATTATTACAGACGATCTACTTCAGCAACAAGAAAAAATGGAAAAGACACCGATGGTAAACTTTGTAGCAGGGACGGTAAGGTCTACCAAAAAGACGAACAAGGGAGTTCCTCTTACGATTCCATGTACTGGAATTAATTGTGATCCGAATCCTACCCGACTGCACAAATGGATTTGCAGGAATTGTTTTGAGAAAATCGAGTACGGCTTTGATGACCATGTCTATTGCAATTGTGGTAAGACTCCCTTGGAATTTCTAGAATTTAAGTGCACCGACCCTAGGCATGGCTTGGCATTCGAAAAGCATGACAAAGATTATTTGGAAGAGTTGATTTCCAAAGTTAGGACATTCAAGGAATTGAATATCTTGGTTATAGGAGAAACTGGGGAGGAGAAATCAAACTGGATTAACGGCTTCCTTAATTTGGTCACGTATGGTTCTCTTAAAAATGCAGAGGCTGCTGATCTTTGTTCCCTTGTTCCCCCCATTTTTACTGTTGTCGATGAGAACTTTGATGAAATCGAAGTTAAAACTGGGACGGACAATAATGAAGTTTACAAAGTAGATGCATCCGCTACAAAAGAGGTACGGATTTACCCAATTTACGTTGAAAATACCACAATTCGTCTGATTGACACTACAGGAATCGGAAACATATTGAGAACTTTATCTAATCTGGAAGACATTCATGGAATTTGCATCCTTCTCAAGCCAAATAACGCCAGGCTTAACTTGATCTTTGGTTTTTGCATAAAGGAGCTTTTCACATATCTCCACCGGGAAGCGAGCAAGAATATTATTTTTTGTTTTTTGAATTCCCGCAAATCTTTCTACCGTCCTGGAGTCACCATGCCTAGTTTGAAGGGGCTTTTAAATGAGAACAAAAATGTGGAAATTACAGTAAGCCCTAAGACTGTGTACTGCTTTGACAGTGAGGCTTATCGATTTCTTGCCGCAGTTAAGAATAATCCTCCCGTCAAGATCCCTCATGAAGAACGTGAGAATTTTTCCAAGTCCTGGGAAAAATCTTTACAGGAGACACATAAAATGTTAGATCATATCAAGTCCTTACCTCCACATCCAATTCGAAACACCTTTAATTACGCACGAGAGCTTGTTCTCAAGGCAGTTAAGCCTTTAGCTGAGATGATTAGGAATAATCTAACAAACATAACTATTTTGGAAGACAAACCACTCGAAATACAAAATAAGGGATTTGTTCCAATAACAAGGAAGCAAATAATGATAAATGAGAATGCTAAAATGATTAGAGAATATAGGAATGATATAATGGTAATTCAGAGTGCGTCTGTAATTTTTGCGTATTTTTTAAAGCTGAATGCAATCACTCCATGCAACGATGCAATGGAGACATACTTGAATCATTTAATAAATGAAGAACAGAACAAAATGGAAAGAGGTGGAAACCGGAAAACACTGGATTATCTTAGTAGTTTCAGGGACGCTTATCGTATTGAAAAAGAAATTCTAGCCACGAAAATAGAAAAAAGCGGCGGTTCACCTCCCACTGCTGAGGAAATTCTGAAGTTGGCGATGAAGCTAAAGAGATTGAAACATTCTGGAGAAACACTGAAAAAGTGGCTTGATTACGTCAATCATGCTCGTAGTTTGGTTGACTATTAGTCTGCTGTAAAACTTTTGAAACAAAGACTTTGAAGCCTTTGTATATAGAAAAGGAAAAAGTTGAGAGTATGAGAGCTTACTTTAGAAATTGAAGTTGATGATGTTCTTAAAAAATGATAAAAAATTAGGTTATACACCTAAACTGTAATTTACATACAAATGCAAACTTATTAACTTGCGAACGTAAGGTGAAACGCAAGTTACTAAGATCGTCTGGGCAGTCTGTCCGTCTGTCCGTCTGTGAACACGATAGCGTCTACAGTTTTGATTTTTTTTGTATTTTCTCTCTGTCAGCATAAGTATTTGACAAAGTTACGAATCGAGTTCGTTAACCAACAAAATCGATTGACACCAACACCAAAAAAAGCCAAAAAGTGCAAAAATTGTATGTAATATTTTAGATTAAATATGTACTTTTACTATTTAAAGAAGCCATACAATTTTATTTGCACCAAACTTGTGCCGAATAGACTTTGGTCGTGTAGGACACAATAGTGATGATTAATTGGCACCAAAAGTTCAATACGAAAACAGCTAGATATTTTTGTAATAGGTTTTTATATCAAAAATACAGAATATTTGAAAATGGTAATTTTTGTGACGTACAAATTACTTTCGTATAGGATAAAATCTGATGCAAAATTCGACAACCAGACCAACTCGATGACTTCATTAGTGCGACTACATTAATCATTGCAACAAAGGCCGACACGTATTGTAGTAATTTTCTTTTGAGGTTTTCATAACACAGTTTTCTGTAATTTTAATTGAACAGGCGTACTTTAAATGGTTGCCAAGGTTATGTACTTTATGTATTTTGATTAGGTATGTTGAGTTTCCCATACTGTATCCGGTCGCAAGTTTGTATAGCTGTGGATGGCTAGTTTTTTTTAATACATGGATGAACTGTAGATATCAACAAAATTTATTCATTTCACTGAAAGGGAGTGCAAAGATATTACAATATTTCTGTTTTGTTTTTTTTCTATAAAAAAAACAACAACAACAACATTATATAATGTTTGTGCAGCCGGATCGACACTTACCTACCTCATCTGTTTCTTTCCTTTGTGACCTTGCAATTGTGTATATCATGTTATGATTTTTTTTAAAGCAAGCTGTTAACAGATCAATTGAAAAACGATATGGACCAATGAAAACGGGAACATCATGATATCCAGCAACTTCACATTAGGTCTTCTCCAGCAAAGTTTGCATAGTTGCATACATTATGAATTGCATAAATTTATACAATTTTTGGGGAACGCGAATTGTAAATGAAAGTATAAATGATCTCATAGTAAAGAAAAACGCAGCGAAATTGTTGGGCAAGTAAGCAGTGGAGAGCTCCATTGGAACGATACAGGATTGAACAAGAATATGGCATACAGCTCGTTTCGTTGAAAGAGATCCTTTAGTCCATTTGCTCACAACGCGTACTTAAACGGAACGTAGAGTACATGCATGGATATGCATTTCCAGATGATGGAGCTATGCCCATACATCTATGCAAGTAAACAAGCCTCCGAGGTGAATAAGTTCATACGATTTCATAACTTATGAACTTGCCCGCTCAGTCAATCAGCGGCCAGAAGTGTTATGCATTTCATAAGTTATACTCTGCATAAGTTAGGAGGGACTTATGAAGGCATCTATGAACTTTGCGGGAGAAGACCTATTGACTAATTTTGATCTCGTAAAATTTTAAAAAGTATAACTTAGTTGATGACATGATAAGGGTACCTTCATTACTTGAGATATAAGTAGAATTATATAAGTGTGAGCAATTAAAAAACTAGTTCATATTACTGTTACATTTTAATGCATTGAATTTCTTTAATGCATTTGTCAGAGTTGACAAGGATCAGTCTATTTATGTCCTACTGTCAATGATATCAGTAAACTGATGTATCCGGTACTCTTTTTTTTTTACAAACAATTTTTGATAAAAAGTCATAAATTTTAAAATTCATATGCATTAACCTTTTGGTTTCATTTCACTTTTAATCAATTGTCAGATATATGTTTGGTAATTCCGACTTGTTGGCATCTGGGATGGAATCTGAAAATGTTTTGAGAAATGACTACGAGAGAGATGTTTTTATCAAACTTAATTGCAACTGTTGTTGTTTTTTATTAGCAAGTATTTCAAGTATTGTTTAAATGAAATGTTAAAATTCTCCAACTTTACACGTTTTCTTTAGTTATCGATGGATGTATAAACGAGAGATGTCAATGATACGAAAGTTTTACATTGTTATGCTCATGATGATGTTAGGTCGATTTCCAATCAATGCAAGACACTTCCACATGATATGGGTAATAGGTTCCAATACTAATAGACTGTCTCAAGTTACGGACACTCTACTAAACGTAACACTAAAAAAAATCTTCATGATAGAGTACTCAACCCCAGCTGACGTAACTTATGTCAAGTCTGGCGAAAATGGTAATCATATTTATGACTTTGTGTTGGACGGACGAGATCGTCCCGAAGAACCATTCTCAACCTATAGTATGCTCTTTGAAATTGTTGCACCTTATTTGTTTTCATGATTAAAAGAAATTAATCTTTATTAAGCTTCCAGGCATTTGTTGAAACCTGGATCATAAAAATTAATTTTAACTTGCATTGCACACATTTACTTTTGAATTGCTGCTTACTAGAAGGGTTCTAAATGTTAAGGAAAGTGATACTGGATTTAGCAGTGGAGCAGAAGAAGGGGTTCGGTTCTAGGTATAGGTAAAGTAAGGAATGTCCCCGTATGATTGAATGGGTGACGAAATCCGACCTAAAGTTTGTGCCAAGACTTTAAGATGAGATATGTATGCAGTTAATACACCGGAAAATTAAAGCAATCGATTAAGTAAGAAGATTACATCAAAAATATATTTATTACTCATGTACAAACCAAATTACACAACTGCATGGGACCTTACAGACCAGCAACTTCTTGAAATGAACTACAAACTACAACATGATATAATAATTAATGGAATTCCATTCTTTAATATTTGTTACAAAAACTTAAATCTATTCACCAGTTACTATTACATTTTCTATCATAGGCTGTTGTGATTGTCGCATCAACTTCGTTATAGTCGTTGTTGATGGGGCCGACTGTCCGATGCGAGCGGAGCACCATATCATGACTGCATCATGTTTCCTTGCAGCTTCCACTTCCTTGTTTGACAAAACAGGTCAAAAACAATTATTAAGAACAAATATATTGCCAATTTTTTTTTCTAGTCTTTGTATTGGTTTTTGTTTTTCAATGATAATTCGTAATGCTATGTATAATTTTAATACACTTACGCTATAATTTGCCATTGATCTCAACGCGTGGTG
>JAQGAH010001286.1:0-15932 GCA_034696885.1 Lepidocyrtus paradoxus
TTTCTGTCACCCGGATTTTTTGTCGGAGGTGAATTGTCACTGGATTTTTTGTCCCCGGATTATATGTTACAGACTCGTGTGAATGAACATGAAGGTGTGTAATGGATTGAGATTGATGAGCGAGTAGGTAATTTTTTGTTCTGTAATTACACCCGTGTGAAATGCGTGCCGGTGGTAGATGCTTAATGAGTGTTTGTTGGCTTTATTATTTAATTAGTTCATCTAACTAAATAACATAGAAAAGAAGGTTGATTTAATAATATTGGATTGGACGTATGTGTTTTTCCCTTTATTCAAAATGGCACTCATTCACGTTTACAGTGACATGCATATGATGTTAAAGTCAAAGTTTTGGAAAGCCCTGTAACCACTGGCGGTGGTAGTTCAATAAATTCGCTGGAAACCACACTAACTTAGTCGAGGACGTGGGAATAAAGCCAAAAGGTGAAGGTTTATTTCCAATGTATTTCCTCCACGAGTTTTGTCACCATCGACATGACATGTGTTTCCCATTAAGAGTTGCCCTTGTACCAGGAAAGTCAGGATAATATTCAGTGTGTTTATCACCTTCTAAAACAAATGATTGTTCCATAACTCTGTCTTACAACTTTATCCGTGTTTGAAACATTTGCTCCCTTATTAATGATTGGATCAGCCATTTTGTCTTAGAATTAACTGACAATTTATTTATCATGCTTAGAAACAACAAATCAATCAAGCCTTACCTTGGAAGCAGCCAAGCGTCGCCGAGTGAATGCCACAATTCCGTTTCCTTGGATGTCAGACAGTTGTTGAGTAGCTCAATCGCCCCACGGCTAAGCAGGGGGGCCACAACACGGGAGGCCAGTCCAGCAGTATGTGCGTCTCTAGAAGCGTCCACAATCAGGGCCAACGGGGTAAACAGGAAGTGGACCAGCTCTGGTGCATTTGGATCGTGAATGTGGGTCTTCAGTCGAGCCTATCAACATAGAAATAATTCAAAATAAAACCAAACATTAACATTCCCCTCAATCCCCAACACAATCCCATTCACTCATGTACCTTTTCCACAACAATTTTTGATAGAATGGAGCCAATCCATTTCATCGGAACAATCTTATCCACTCAATTAATACCACTTCAATTGACGCACTATCATAAAGCACTTCCTCCAAAGTAAATAGAAATTACTCCAAAATTTCACCATCCTCAATAGCAACATCGATAATGTAATAAAATCCGTCTGATACGAATAACCTCAACATATTTATATATCCCTCGTGACAAAACGTCATTAAGCAAACTAGCAGATCTTTTATCACTTTTCACCATTTCGTTACCATAATTCCACTAAGTAATAGACTTCCAGACAATGGAATGCCTTGGTTGCACTACACTTGTCGGTTTGTAGCTCTCTCCCAAGCTGATTATCATGTTCCCATATGAAAACGTATTTCACCCTTATCTAGTTATCACAACTTCCATTGTATGCACAGTAATTTACGGTAATATTAACTTTCAATGGGGGAAAAAATCCTCTTTTTTTTCATTCTCGCTCCAGCAGCACCGAAAATTGCAAGGAAAATGGGAAAGATGTCGACAAAGATGACGTTATTTTCATGACTGACTATGACTACCAAGCTGGAAGTACCTCAACATGAGTGCAGATTTTCACCGCCCGAATCATTAATTTCCTTAGCCTGTCTTCCCCTCCACATATACTCCCTTTTTATTACCCCCTGGATCTCTGAGTAGTGGTGGTGATAGCATAAAATCAATTTAAAAATCGATAGTTTTGTAGTAGTTTTTTTTTTAAAGTAAGAGGATGAATGTTCCCATGATAATGTGCGGGCATAATGATAAAAATCTGAATGAAACACATCAATAACACTCTTCAAAAGAGCCCTTTGATCATGATCATGTTCATGCTCACGATAATGATGAAGATGATGACGCTACACGAAGATGTGGGAAGGAAGAGCTCCAAATATATGCCCTTATGGGGAAAAAGTAGAATGGAAATTTAAGAAAAAAAAATCAAAGAAATTACATTAAAATCTGAACAGCGGGTAGGCCAACCAAGGATGTGAAAGTTGGAGAGCAAAATGGGGAAAAAACGGAGCAAGCTATTAAATACCTTGAGATAAGCATCTCATACATATTTCTGTTGTCATTAAAGTACCGTCTTAATAATAGGTAATAGTCGTGACGTTACGGGGCACCGTCCTCTAAACAACATCTCCATCCTGTTATTTATTACAAAAGGGAACCCAGCAACGCTCCTTATTCACAGGCTAAATACATACGATTATAAATTTCTGCTTGGAAATAATAGCCTTTTCTCATCTTGCATGTGTGGTCCTGACTGTTTTCCTTGCGTTCTGAGAAAGCCCAGAGTGAGTGAAAGCGTCAGCGGGAGCGCCATATCATATCTTATTAGTTTAATTCTTTTTTCACTTGAGCTAGTCAGCCAGGCCTGGTTTGTATCTTAGCAAAATACTCTTTCATCACATCCGAACCCCGTTTCCACCTGTACTACAATTGTGATGGAGAGATGCTTCCACCCCACGTGAAACAGTTGTGATGTTGATATCGTATAAAGATAAAAATGGAATCTTCAAATTCCCCATTTTCTAAACAAGACTGTATGGAAAGGCAGTAAACTAGCAAAGACCGTCTTCTCTCGCTTTTCCCAACCTATTTTCCTTTTTTTTCGGGGGATTTCTCCCTACTAGACTTTTTAAATAGGATGCATTCAGCCATCATAAATTTTTTTTCCTGAACAACTCCATCAAATCAAATTTTATGTTCGGTATGATCCCCATAAATCTCTATATTCCACTGGACATGGAGAAAGGGCTGAACAAAAAAAAATCCTGAGGAGAAACATAGGCTACGTGTAGAGCCCACGCTGTACACTGCCATTTTGTATGGATAGTTTTTTTTGACTACTTTCCCCCTAGAATTTTTAGCAGGAGGCCATGATGCATGCCTACACTTTCAGAGATGATTCTAGCCTACCACTTGACTGGACTTGGGCTGTCTTGCTGGTGTTTTATGAAAATGCTTGAGAAAATTTGCACGTGTGCATGGTTTACTTCCCTTAAAAGCCGTACCTTAACTTAATATCAGAAAGTAAGTATATAAGGAAATAAGCTCATTTCAGACATAAATTCATCCAAAGTATAAATAAATTTTTTTCTGAGAAAAAAAGCCTAGCGGAAAAAAAATTGGTATATGACTTTCTTTTCAAAACCTATTTGTCGAAAAACAAATCTTGTAACAAGAACAGGAGAAAGCTTCCACTTCCCTTTTGTTATATTTATGGCGCGGCCTTTTTTTTGTCAAAATGGCTGGAACAGCCTGCGTCAAGAGCAGGTTTGTTCATACTTCATTGTGTGTGTTTCCTCAGCATCAAGTCAAACATCCATTCATTTACTGTTTCGAGAGCAAATATATATTTTTATTTCTCCAAGTGTGTCGAAATGGGGAATTCCTCTTTACGTCGAGACTCCACTATTTTATGTTGTCTCCCTGACACAAAAAACCACACAACAGTCCCTGGAGGGCAATTCGTTAAAGTTGAAGTGACGGTGGGTTGGGAAAAGATTTGTTCCATATATTGGCGAGTCGGGAGAGAGTGATATGGGGAATGATACACTTTCAGGAGTAGCTTCACAATAGCCCTGCTCAACATATGAATAGGGGGACGGGAGGAATCTAGGTAAAGGTTTAACAAAAGAGCGCATTTTCAATAGGGAGAACGCATATTATTCTTGTCTCGAGTAAACGGGAAGTGCACCTAGTCAAGAGCCCACATAATAGATTAAGCTTTATAGTCTAATCCTTGTTGATCTTTCATAATAGTCAAGTATATAGAACTAGTGTCGGTGATGAGTTATAGTCACATCAACTTTCCTCAATGGGCTAAGCAGTACGCGCTAGGCCAGAGTGCAGCTCATTTTATAAAATGTTTTATATCATCATAAAAAAAGAGTTTGTCATAAGTAGCTATATGCAGACGTCTGAAGGAAGACACTTTCCCCTCAGTGTGACCTACAGATACAGACAAGCTGTAAAGTGTAAATGTCCCTACTGCGGTGTTCCCAACATTTTCCTATGGTTATATTTTCACCACCAGTTTTACTTTCAAACGAGATATTGTAAAGGATGCTTATGGTCGTAGGAAAATGAGACAATTTACGAATTTCAAAAAAAAAAAATCGAGAACAAAACAAAGATACCAGCAGAATGTAGACTAGAAGCAGTTGGTGGGTCAACATTATAATCCAAAAATATTATCTTCTTGTCTTTATTACTTGGTGAAGGACAGCTGAGAATTATGTACTCCTAGTTTGAGTATAGTCTTCATAATACAATGACTACAGACCCTAATTTGACAACATGTGAAAGTCCCACTTTTGCAGATGCTACATTCGGTTGTAAAAAGTTTCAGTTGGTATTTGACGGGATTCGGTGTGCCACGGCTAAAGTATCTGTACTCAACTCTGGGAAAGTTAACTTTCCAGCCCCTTTTGTTCTCTCCCTAGCTATTGTTACGAAATGTACATTATTTTCACAAATGACCCTCCAACAGAACAATGGGGTGGGGGTAAACACTATCATTATTTTAGGATCATCATCAACCTCATCCTCCTGATCATCACCACAGATGGACGTGGCTCCATTTCCTTCCCCTTTTGGCCTTTACGTACTTTCCCCCCTACTGGAATAATAGGGGGCTCTATTGTTTCGCCATTTTTTCTTGTCTTTTAGCTTCAAATCAACTTACCAGTAAGTTGAAGGAGAGCTTGAACTTTTGAAGAATGTCAACAAATTCCCTTTCGTGAGGTGGACGAGCTCGCATTGAGAGAAGGCCTTCTCCATGATCCTTCTTCTTACTCTTTTTTGACCTATAATTGAAAAAAAAGAACAGTTAGAGCCTCATACTTTCCAAATAAGTAGAAAAATGAGAAGGACGACATTTGAGCACAAACAGGCAATTAGGATCAGCTTCCATTTCCCTCAGGAATGCACAGAAAATTATAGAAACGGTTGGGTAATCAAGGTAAAATAGCGATATTTATTAATAGATAGCAGAAAGCAAGCAAAAGCGATAACCTGAATGGGAAAGTAATGTTCAGCCTGTGATTCAATGATATGGGGAAAGTCATGCGGCGATTTAATGCAGAATTGTATGAATTTCCTGTTCCATCATCATTCCCGCTACCATCAAATCACCGAAATGCGGCTATCATCTGAAGAGCGGAAGAGCACAACTCTGTTAAATATGATATGACATGAGGTTGTGCCCAGCTACCAGGATATCGCGTTTCCTCTCGTGCGATTCTCACAAGCTGAAAATCGATGATGGTGATGTGATGATGACCATATCGTTTCACAAACGCTTAGCACAAGTGGTGTAATAATCATAATAATGGATGTGGCCAGAGCACTTGTTAGAAATCTGAAAGATAAGGGAATGGTGATTCCTGGAGGATTTCTCGTAAAGTTTATTTCCCTCCCACTCATAACGATACAAGGCTAAGATGCTTATGATGACTGCTTTCAGAAGATGTGCTTAGAAAGTGATAATGAGAGTATTAATAGTGACTTCTCTTGCGTCAGCATTCCAAATATTGGGATCTGATATGGGGATTAATTAGGAGGATTATGATTATTATGATCATGATGACACTCATGAGCTCTTTTCTTGACTTAGCACAAATCTCCGTATTTATTTGAACTCACCATCGTCATCCGACGGACTAATGCATTTTCTGGAAAGGACAGGATGAAATGTAACCGGAGACGTATGGGATTGTTGGCTTAACTTATCTTATCTCAAGTTTTGATCTGGCTTGGGATCATCATCCAAAGATCCACTATCATATTTTGTGTAGTTTGAGTCCAGATTGGAAAGGTTCAATTTCCGAGTAGTAAAAAACCATTTCTGTAATTGGCTAGTATTTTGAGTATTTGACGAAATCCTTAATATGAAACCGTTATGAAATCTGATTACAGCGAAGAGAGAGAAAATCTGATACGACGTTAGCAAACCAACAACATCAGCGAAAATGACCAGGATCGGGTAGCATATGCATTTCAATTAGCTTCTAGTCATGTCATGTGTTGTTGATGACTACGGAAGAAAATAGTTTGAGCTGAAACTATCCCTATTGGAAACTGACTCAATGTTTGAGTTTAATGATGGCGGATGGATAAGTGTACTTTAGGATGACTTATGTATATACAGTTCCATATTCTATGAAACTCTCTCTTGATATTGGGATCAAGTGCCTTCCGTTTGTTGTTCTTATTTTAACCTTCCAATTACTCATTCATGGGACATTTTTTTGTGAGTTTGGAAAATCAGGCAGGAAAATCCTAGTCTGCAGCTTTCTCTCCTCCCTAACTAAGCAAAAAGATGTGTCAGTTCGTCAGTGAACTTTACCGAGGCAGATGAAGAATTAGCTTGACTTGATACCCATATCATGTCCTTGTCAGAAGGAGCATAGCTAAACCTAACCATCTCTAAAATTAGAATATAAGGAATAACTTGCATAAAATCAGCAGCACACAGAGGCCCGCACAGATTGGAAACATAAATGAAGAATAACCATATATGGGTCCGGATCCTCAAGAGATCAACAAATGGAAACTGAGCATGTAGCATATGGCTAGACAAACGAGCCATATTTTCTAGAAGGCTCCCCTAAACCGCCTTGCATCCTGTCTCCGCTCTCCTCCTGCCCAGTCCACAATTTAGCATGTCTTACTTTCTCATTTTCTAGGAAAAAAGTAGGGCCTGGTGTGCTCCTTAGAAACCTTGTAAACAAAATCATCTTCCTCCTCCTTGAGAAGTCTTGAGATTTTGAGGATTTATGTATTTTATTCTGTTGTATCGAACTCATGAAAAATGCATCATGAAAATACAGCAGCCAGTGAGGGCCCCGGCTATCTCTCATCGTCTTTCTCCCGTTTTTTAAGTTATAAATATGGAATGTCCGTACCGAGTAACGAGGTTTGTAACAGTAAGTGGTCGTAAAGTAATGGAAGGGCTTGTTGTACTTGAGCAGGGAGCATATTGAACTCTCTCCATCTATATCGTATTTCCACTTGTTCACACAGACAGAACTATGTATCCGCACAGGATGATGATGATGATGATGATGTATGCAAGAGGAAGAGGGAAGGAGAATTTCATTATTCAGCCAGACACGAGGGCAAGCCATATTCTAGCGGGGGATGCATAGGTACAGACATTTACTTATATGTAGTCAACAAGCGTCTTAAGTCTCTCTTCTCCTAAGAGAAAAAAAAATTCCCTCTTCCTAATTTTTTTTTCACTGCACGATCCATAACCACATGCACGCTTTTGACTTTCTCCTCCTCTTCCTTCTGGATTTGGTGAAACGATTTAAAGTAAAATCGGATGGAAAAATGGGAGAAAGCTTTGAGAAAAGCTCTCAAGTCTCTAAGCGTTTAGCTGGGGATCGTTATAAAAAACAGTAAAATATATATATCTGGATGGGGAATGAGGAATGAAGAGGAAAAGGTATACATTCCCAGTGTTTTTTACAAATGGGGTTATAGTCAAGTTGCTGCGGTTTCTTTTTCATGTTAGAAGGAAAGGCCTAGGCTTGTTTATGAAGTTTCTCTGCTCTGCTGATATCAAGGCGTATGATCCTGATGGTGACTTGGTGATTTAAAGCCCGCTTCCGAAATAATGTTGTACAGATATATGGTTTATGCTCGTATTAAAGGTTTTACAAGCTTGCCATTAAGAATTAATGGCAGGGTAGTGAAATGTTTTCATTACCGGGGAAAGTCGTATAGTTTAATAAGTGAGACGAGTAACAGACTTGTACTGTTTTAGTGAAGCTGGTGGAAGATCTGGAAGGAACCGGACGGGACGGAGAGTGATGAGATGATTGGAATGCTCACATTTTGAATTATAACAGGCAATTTTTAACGACCCAGTCAAATATTTAACTTTGAGTCAGTTTTCCTATTTTTGATATTTGAATGCGTCTTTCAAAAGCCTAAGAAGGTCAAAATTAGATTTAGATTTGCAGAGGAAAAACTTTATAGGTAATGATCACTTTTGTGTTTAGCATCAAGGATGCCGTATAAATACCAAAATTTGTTAAATTATGTCCTCCTAATATGCAAACTATGGCTGAGAGATGCTGTGGCTGCTCTGAAAGTACTCGCCATTTTCCCTGAATTTTAAACGGATCACCAGCAGCTATTTTACTTTCATAATTCATCATACTCCATCAAAATCTCAGCTGGAATTCCCAATAAGCCTTTAACTCATATTATTACATAAGATCCTTCAAGATGTCTACACAAGGACGAGGCACAGGAGCCTTGGAACGAAATCTTACTTCCTTCCAGCTAGAATATACATAAATACTGCAATTTCGCACTGTTTTCAGCTCTCAAAATATTTTCTCCCTTCTTTGTCTTTCGGTTATGCGTCTTCCTGTGCGTTGTCTCATGTTCTGCAACTTTTCCCGTACTTTATCCGATTATTATACAATGCAGGGAGTAGTCTTAACTTGTTGGTGACAAGCACAGCTGCTGCTCCGACCTTGTGCCCGAGGAACATTTTAGCAACCCACTTTAAATTCTTCAAGTTAACTACCTAAATTTTTGCATTTTACCAGCATAACCATAATAACATATGAGTAGTTTATGCAAGCATGAGCAAAGTTACCTTCAAAAAGCAAAACGCAAGCAAAAGGCTCAATTATATAGGTACTGTCCTCCCTACCACCACCACCACCACCGAAATAAAATATAATCGAAACTTACTTCCGCCTTCGTTGCAGTTCCCGAAATGCTGCGGCAGCAAATTGCAAGCGGGCTATGAACCGTTCAATGTCATCAAAACAACGGTTTAAAATGGCAACCTCTCGCTCGTATCCACCTTCGCTCTCAACAGAGCTCCCGTCATCCCTCTCGTTGTCTGAAAAGAAATATTTTTCAAATCAAGTTAAAAATTCGATTCATTTTACATCATGCCCCATCCCCATACCTCTTTCTTTGGATGACTCATGATGCAGAAAAACAAATCTCAAAAGAAACTGCAACGTAGTCAGAATTATATTTCGATATTTTTGATCTCAAGCACGTAGGTAGCATTGCATGTTACTTTTATGAGCTTACATGAAAGAAACCTTGACGATTCCGTTTCAATGGAGACAATGATACAAATTCATTTGCTAACTTTGTATTTGCTATGCATATTATATCCCTGTCATTTAATCATCTATGCTTCATGATCCCATATAAGAAAAAAGTGATAGTGACATCTGACAACGAGTGAACGTGAGCTGACCCAATTTTTTTCTCATTTGATATTGTAACAGATCGTCATAAATTCAGAAGACGTATTTTTATCGATGAATGAATTTACGAGTGATTTTCAAAGTGAATGGTTTGATTGGCTAGGTCGACGACCACACACATGGCCGTGTCTTTTTTTCATACTGAGTCTTTAATTACCTAAATGGGATAAGTAAAACTACCTACACCTGCTCATAACTTTATATATATGCAGGGGTCAGATAAATAGGTATGAAAAAGGGATAGCAGAAGAGGCGGAAAAACTTACTTGGTGGCGTGACGTGGAAGTGTGGTGGCTCAGGTGGAGGTTGAACTGGTGGTGGGGGTAGGCTTTGTTGACTACTGTGACGTTGCCGATTGGGTGGTGCTCGTCCTTGCAACGCCAGCTTTACATCTTCCACCAAATCTGCAGCTGAGATGTTAAAACACTGGAAAATAAAGGTGAGGAAATTGTTATAGCCGAGAGTTACAAGAAAATGAATTGACTTTCGAAGAGTTTCCCCCATTATTACCCTAACAAATACGGACAAGTATCAGAGCAACCAAGTAACTTGAAAGACTTCTCCCATCTTTAGTTTCAGGTGGATCGAATAACATTCCTTGGGTTACAGTAATCAAACAGCAAATCATTGAAAATGACCACATTGCAATCCAACTCAAATATATTGATGGCTGGGAATGTCAGGTAGAAAAAGGGAGAAAAAAAAACTCTCGGTGCTCATTCAAGGAAATAATTGCTTCTTGACCAAACCTTGTCATGTTCGGTTTTTCTGATATCGTATCAATATCACCCACGATATATTCCTATAAATAGATGTATCCACATACATCCTGCCTTTTGTACTTGGATCCTAACTTGCTCAAACCCATTTTCTTTTTCATCCTCCCTTCTAACATTAGCCTTAAGCCAGTGCGAAAAACTCTGCAAAAATCAGGCCACATACATAATATCTTCTGTGAACACATCAGCTAAAAATGTCATTCTGATTATTGTGATGAGAACCAATGCCGAGGTTCACACGGCAAACCACTAAACTAGGCTTGGTGAACAAACCATGTTCACTATGATTCCCCCCATTTTCCCAATTCGATATATTATTTTAAGATCCAATAATGGGGGGACGTGAGCGGCTAAATGGCTACCAAAACAGTTCCTCTCCCCTCCTTTGAAAATTGGGGAATGTAAAGGGAAACTATGCAGTTATTATTGTAGCTCACGGATTATTTGCTATAACTCCTCCGAAAAAGAACTTTTCCTTTTCCGAGGATAATACCACCGTGGGAACAGGCGACCTTGTACAAAATCTCATAATTGAGGATGGAACAGTGTGGAAAGAAACAAAAATACAAACTTTTTCTTTTCCCCAAAAAATAAAGAAATAGTTGGGAAGAAAGCGTACCGGAGAGCCAGAAGGAGAGCGGGACAGAATGGAGGATAAACGCTCCACCTTTTTATGCCAAGACATTCCGCTACAACCACATAATATATTATTAACCATGTGTATTTTAACAAAAGTTATGTGTATAAAAAAAACTTCTCTTCCTTTTCATTCCTGACTAAATTTTTAGCAGATTAAATACTTCCACAGCAATTTCCCCCTTCTGGAAAAAAAGGTATCAACTATAAAGGGGGAAAGGATTGTACAACTGTTGGGACAAGAGTTATTGGCTGCTTTTAAAAAGACTGGGGAAAAAGATGATAATTATTGTTCTTCCTTGTTTTCACTGGGACAGGACTTTTAGGGGAATAAAAAAAAAGTTTTATTTTGTGCTAAAATATTTGCAAAACTTTACCTACATTTCCATACATTACCCTGTCTAGTTTATAGGTAAATTATGAAGAAAAAACTCTCCTTTTAAATGAGATGAGGATGTATGCATTATAGAGTCCCTTGTTTTTAAAGTGCTTTACTTCCCTTCTTAAGTATAATTGGATTCGTATTGAGCGTCGAAGGTCCCTTTTTGCAATGGAAATTTTGGGGCAGGCAAAAGGAGATGAATGAGGATAAGTGGAGAATTCCAAGTTGAAATCGGACCCAACAAACGTGTCGCCATTATTCCCTGAAACCCATTTCATTTTCGGGAACGAGTAGCCCTACTTTTTCATGCTGGTGGTAGTAACATGGTTTATGCATTTTTCCTCACTCATGTTCCCTCTCCTTTGGTCCCTTTGTAGAACACAAGAGCAGGATAAAAGATTATGTTTGGGAGAAACTATTGGCCATTTTAAGGAATGAAGTGGGACACAGGGAAACATGTAAATGACGACATTCGTCCACGCCATAATGATTCCCGACAAGAGAAAGGACTTTTCCCATTACATAAATTGTTGGTTAGTGGTCCTAAATCTTGTTTTAAAAAATATAGAAGGCTGTAAAAGGCTGACTACAAGAGGTGGGAAATGTACACTGGTTTGAGAACCGTTCCCTGCTAACCCAGACAGCCACATACGTCTCGACAAAAAGGAGATCAGCAATGCAATGGAGCACGGGGATATTTATTTATTCATTCATTGCTCCAAATGAAATTCCAATTGGCTGAAACAACCCTCCAGGCGGAGAACGGACAGGGAGGATGATGATAAGGAAGGAGGATAAGGATGATGGCGTGCTGAAAATGGAAATCGCTGGGAGATGATCCCTCAACAACCTTAAATTTAAAATCTCTCCCCACATAATAATAATAATCAAGGGGAAAGGCTCGAGTCAGCAGGAAACAGGGACATTCAATGTAAGATGACCATTTTAATGGGGGAAAATGAGAATGAATGGGATGTATACTCTGATACCTTATCAACTCTACCATGACCAGTGTGTTTGTGTGCATTCAGCTAACTAAACACGGTAGATTATCTTCTCTCTCGACAGAGGTAAATGTATCTCAAAATGAACCTGAGGAAATGGAGTGAAACCTTGGCTGGGTTGGTGAACCCAAAGTCAAACTCGGAGTCTGGACCTCTACGCCTATATTACATTTCATTATATTGCAAATAGACAATATTCCCAGTCATGTTTAATGTAGGAGGAAAGGGGAACATATTATAATCATGAAAATGGAATCAATGTTACAAAAATTGACTCTTTTTCTTCTTCCTCTCCCTTTTCTTCATCCCCCTCAGATACATTATGAGAGTCATATACTCGCCATTAGCATTTCCATATGTATCTATCTGCAGCAGCCATATAAATGCGAATGGCCACTGTGTGCACTGGAGTGGCCTTCCACGTAACGTACTTGGAAGAAAAACAGAGGATTCCGATTCCTCTTCTTTTCCCCTGGAATATGGCAATCTTATCATGTACGAAAAATGGGCCTTCTTTGAATAGAAAGTAGGAGAGGTCATATAAAAACACTGGAAGGGAGAGAGAGAGAGAGAGGGCGAAAAGAAGGAAAGAAGTTTTTCTTTCCAATGAATCACCTGAAATATATAAATGGAGAAGGAAGAAGTTGATGATCATGTTGATCATGTACAGCCTTTCCCTACTTTAGTTGTTCTTTATTAGTTCTATAAAACGAGTGCCTTTTTTATGGGCAACTTTTCCCAATAAAAAGGAAGCCATCAGTATCAACTACAGTTTCGTTTTCCTCTCTCGATATATATGGCCGTTTTCTTTTTAAAAAATGCGTTTGTCTTTATATGAATCATTCACAAACTCCTTTTTCTTCATGGAGCCCCTCTCATACACCACACACATGGGTATAACACGGAGAACCCTTCCAAGTTTACATTACAGAATAGCTTAGAGGCAATATATTTGAGATATCATCTTGTAGTCCTTATTTCCCAGCCCTCACGTGTGTGCTCTGGAGTATCATCTTTCCAGAAAAATGAAACTTTTAGCTCCTTTTCGAAAAAGTATATCATTTCATTTGTGAAAGGAAATACGACAGTGGGGGGAAATGGGAAATATTCTTGGAGAAAATTACGGGATCGTAAAACAAGGCTATGGTAGAATCCACCTGACACATATGGAATATGGGAGGGTGGACGGCACTCACTTTACACGGGAGGAACAGAACTAGTGACAAATATACTGTTTGGGATGTTAGTTTACCTATTTAATATATTCAGACCTCCTAACCTTGCAGAAAAATGAAGACTTTACAAGGGAAGGAGGAAAGATCAATGTTCTGATTTGAAATAAATTAGACAAAGTTCATCTCAGTAATTTTTAAAGAGGAAGTTTCACAACAACATCAAAAACCATTAATTTAACTTCATTAGGTTTTACGCAAATGTTCAGGAAAAGGGAAATCTAAGGTGATCGAATTCAGCGAGAAGAAAAGTTCTTCTGCACGCGTGTCGTGTGCCATTCGAGTAAAGAGGGGTACGATAAAATCCAAAGGAGGCCTTTTTTATGTTCCAACATTAACATGTACTTTCTTGAATGAATACGAGCAAAAATTATTTTACGATTCAAAGTAAGTATGTAGTTAGTAATGTCTTACCTGAAAAATGTGCATTTCCACTGGATGAACAGTAAAAGCAAAAATGTTATTGTAGAGCTCCCCAGGGTTGGAGTTTGTGAACGCAGTTGGATCCCGAATCAGTTGAAGGGGGAATCTTTCCATCTCATCCTGTTCAAAACACAAACAAAAACACACACTCAATCAGTATATAAAATTGGCATACATTTCATTTAATATTATGGCATATTAAACTTAACGATTTTTTTTGCAACATCATATCAAAATCATTTATATTATATTATCCATATAAAGTTGATAATGCAATTTTTGTACAAGATTTCCCTTTCCAAATAGCCAGACTGAGAGATATTGATTGAATTTTCAATCCCATTTATTTATCTTTCTAACTTGATTTCATTTCATTCATTGTCAGTTATAAAAATTGATATCAATCCTCTGACTCGTCATCATTTGATGAAGAGCAACAACTCCCCATTTCAGACCAGATTGGTTTGCAGTGTTCAATTATTTTTACATATTACGCTTTCACACAACAATGATTAGAGATAGCAAGTGGCTGGCCTAAACTTCATTTGTATTCATTATGCATGGGGTGCTAGTAGAGGTATTCAGATTTCACCTGTTCAGATTTACATATTAAGGGGATACGCGTGTATAACTCATCGATGCAAAAACACATCAGTATTCCTCTTTCCTACACATTTCACCTGTTTCGTCAGCTCATCAGCTTCCGTTTAGTGATGAGGTCAGAAGAATAAATATAAAAAAAGCAGCTCTATTTCCATCACTCTTCGTCAACCTTCCCCACAATCCAATCAAAGCCGTTTGTTAGAATGGGAATCAAGAATGAAAGGGGTGTTTGCCAATGCACATAAATAGTTTTACTTCAAACTGTCCTCCCCCTTTGGCTCAAACTGTTCTCACCATCAATGTCAGATCTCCTGATTCAAACCTCCCCATGTCCACTGATGCTACACCCAGATTAGTCTTTTCTCCAATGTATTATGAATTCATCTTTTAGTCAGCACTTTATCATGCAAAATGATGTAGTTTTCGTTTGGGAAAACTGATGTGGAAAATTGAATGAAGTAAAGTAGCCTCTTCAGCACTGAAACATGTTCCCCCTATCTCTGCAGTTTTTCCCGTCTGAAGGTCAATTTAGGATGAAAAGTGGTAACGGCAAACCGAGAAATTGTGGAAAGGAGGGAAAGAAGGTGGCAGTTGTAGTGGACGGTTGTGATGTCCGCAGTTAAAATATAGCAATTCCTGAGCCACTATCATTTCGTTTGTCCTCATATCCTCATAATCTACAAGCTATATAGTCTATCAATCACTGTTTGTTCATGCAAAAGTCCTAAAAATTGTAACTACATCCTCCTACCACAACCCTCTACGCATTACAGTGTCCTCCACTGCTCATATCCCGTTGTCCTGTCCCATTTATTATTATTTTTTTGTAAATTATGACCAACCCATAATTTAAACCTGTATGAAGACTGTAACTGAGAGCCAGGAAAAAATAACACTTTTACGACTTTCCGACTCCAATAAAAAGTAGCCTATATAAATATTTTGATGTTCGTGCATCAAACGCTTTACATTAAATTCCATATATGCTGTGATCTCTGTTTTCCCATACATATTTTTTCGGTGAATTGAGCTGATGATGATGAAGGGAAATCAATCCTTTTCGTACACAGAGACAAAAGACCTCGAAAGAGAATCCAACAATATTTGGAGTCACCAAGTCTGAAATGGATCGTAAAGGAACGTGCCAGTAACTCAATGATCATAACAGTACTTTTAGCAAAAAAAAACTTTTGCGTTATCAACCATCACCCTTGGAAGGTATCTCTGTGCTCATGTAGATTGTTAAATATAGACTCGGGAAAAAGTCCGCCAGATCATAAAAGAAAAGCTTCATATGAAAGTTTATAGGATATGTGATAATATGATGGAAAGTATGACAACTCGGCTTATATAAAATACGGTTTTCCCCTTCAGTCTATCCAATAACAGGTAATGTTGAACCTAAGGCAAGGGATAAGAATAGAAATGACAGAAAACTTAACCTCAGTTACTATTCTTACGAGGAAAGTGCCAACCCTGTTTTTCATGAAACGACCCCATATTTTGCACCAACAAAGACCTTCATAATAAAGGCT